>JAOTRH010437938.1:0-33717 GCA_034768845.1 Heliamphora exappendiculata | reverse complement strand
AAAATGTGTTAACACTTTTATTTTAAAAATATAAAATATTATCCATTAAAAACATTTATTCTTAGAAAATAAATTATGAAAATTATTAAAATTAATTTAAAAAACCCTTAGGGTAACAAATACATATTATATTCATATCATAATTAAATGATTATTATTATATATGTAATTAATATTTTATTATTGTAATTAAACATCATTATTGTTTTCGTAACTAAAAATTCATTGAGCACTTATTATTGTAATTAGTATTGTGCAATTATTATTTAGTATTATTATTATCTATTTATTTATTTATATTTTATTTTTTATAACTAATCATCATTATTTTTAACAGTCATAACTGTAACTTTATTTACTTATTTAATTTACTTTAATTGCTATTTTTTTGAGATACTACATTCTCCCTGTCTTTAGAAGTTTGGTCCCCCCAAATTTTACTCGGGTTAGGTTAGAACGTATCGTATCTTGTATAAACAGCTCTGGGTACTTGTTTCTTATGTCGGTTTTTTTTTCCCACGTAGCTTCTCCTCCAGAATGATTTTTCCACCATAGTCTGACGAGCGGTATCACTTTATTGCGAAGTCACTTCTCTTGCCGATCCATGATGCGTACTGGTCGTTCTTCGTAGGATAGATTCTGACCCAACTGTACAGGTGGTCATGTCAGAACATGGGATGGGTCGACAATATATCTTCTCAACATTGACATGTGGAAGACATCATGCACTTGAGCGAGATCAGGTGTCAAGGCCAAGTGATAGGCTACCGGTCCTACCCTTTCTAGGATCTTGAAAGGTTCAATATAGCAAGGATTTAACTTGCATTTTTGCTCAAACCGAAGAATACCCTTCATTGGGGACACCTTTAAGAAAACCATGTCGCTCTCTTGAAACTCCAACTCTCATCGATAAGCGTCAGCGTAACTCTTCTGTCGGTCTTGTGCGATCTTGGGACGGTCTTGAATTTGACGGATCTTCTCGGTTGTTTCTTGTACTAGCCCTATTCCCGTGAGATGATCGTCATCTGTTTTTGTCGCAACAAATTGGTGTTTTACACATTCGCCCATAGAGTGCTTGGAAAGGTACCATCCTGATACTGGCCTGTAAACTATTATTATAAGCGAACTCGATAAGCGATACGTGATCTTTCCAACTTCCTTGAAAATCAATGGCACAAGCTCGAAGCATATCCTCCATCGTCCGAATAGTCCGTTCTGACTGCCCATCCATTTGTGGGTGAAAGGCCGTACTGATGTTTAAGTTGATGCCCATGGCATTTTGAAAGCTCCTCCAAAATCAAGAGATGAACCTCAGGTTGTGATCTAAAACGGTTGTCACTGGAAATCCGTGTAAGCACACAACTTCTTGAACATAGAGCCTGGCCAACTGGTCGATTGTGTACGTATTCTTCACCGGTAAAAAATGAGCTGTCTTTGTGAGTCGATCAACGATTACCCATACAGAGTTGTTGCCCTTCTGCGTCCAAGGTAGCCCTACTACGAAATCCATTGTGATATGCTCCCACTTCCATTTTGAAATCGTCGATAAAGGTTACAAGGGACCAGCTAATTTTTGACGTTTTGCTTTGATTTGCTAACACTAAAGACATTTGCTCACATATATATGCTGCCACACCCCTCTTCATTCCCATCCACCAAAACGTTCTCCGCAGATCTTGATACATTTTTATCAGCCCGGGGTGTATCGCGAACTTCGAATTATGACCGTCGTTTAGTATCCACTGCTTTACTTCTATAATATCAGGGACGTACATCCAATTTTGAAATCTCAACACACCATCCAAAAGTGAAAATTTTGGGTCAGGTATCACATTAACTCGATTGCAAATTGCCTTTAACTTTGGATCTTCTTGTTGTCGTTGCTTTACTTCTTCTAGAATATTTAATTAGATTATGATTGCTGCGCAAAAGGATGTAGATTTCCTATCCAACTCTAGTCGTTTAGTACTCTCAAGAGATTATAGTTGTTGTGCAAGAAGAGTATTCATGGTTCCCGTAGTCTTTCGACTCAAAGCGTCAGCTACCACATTCACCTTCCCAAGGTGATACAGAATGTTGATGTTGTATTCCTTCATTAGCTCCAGCCAGCATCTCTGTCTCAAGTTTAACTCCTTCTATGTGAAGATGTACTTCAAACTTTGGTGATTGGTATACACATCGTAGGGTACTCCGTAGAGATAATGTCGCCAAATCTGAAGTGGAAACACCACGGCTGCTAGCTCGAGATCGTGGATCGGATAATTCTTCTCATAGATCTTTAATTGTTGTGAAGCATAGGCAATTACTTTCCCATGCTGCATCAGTACACATCCCAATCCTTGTCGTGACACATCACTACAGATCAAGAATCCTTATGTGCCTTTCAATAGAGCAAGTACAAGTGCTGTTGTCAATCTCTCTTTTAGCTCTTGGAAACTTTTCTCTCCTCTCTCATTCCAGACAAAAGGTTCTCCTTTTCGAGTCAACTTCGTTAGTGGTATCACAATTTTTGAGAAATCTTGTACAAATCGACGATAATAGACCTAACAAACTTTGTATCTCTGTCATTGTCGTTGGTGTTGGGCAGTTCACAATTGCTTTTATCTTCTAAGGATCAACTGATATTCTGTTACTCCCGATCACATGCCCTAAAAATACCACTTCCTTTAGCCAGAATTCACATTTCTTCAGCTTGGCATACAACCTATGCTCTTTCAACGTGTGTAGCACCGTCCGTAAATGTTCAACATGCTCGTCTTCACTTTTAGAGTAGATTAGAATATCGTCAATGAATACAATCACGAACTCATCTTGGAACTCCTTAAACACTCGGTTCATGAGATCCATGAAAGCTGCGGGCGCATTAGTCACTCCAAATGGCATCACCAAGAACTTGTAATGTCCGTACTGCATTCGAAAAGCTGTCTTCTCGATATCCTCCTTCTTCACTTTCAACTGATGATACCCAAGTAAAGGATATCTATTTTTAATCGCGACCTTATTTAATTCCTGGTAGTCTATGCATAATCGCATCATCCAGTCTTTCTTCTTTACAAACAATACTGGAGCTCCCCACAGTGACATACTAGGCCCAATAAAATCTTTATCTAATAATTCCTACAACTAGACTTTTAATTCTTTTAGTTCAACTGGAGCCATACAATATGGAGTTTTAGAGATCGGTTGAGTCCCGGGTGCAACGTCTATAAAAAAATTAATCTCTCGATCTACGGGCATTGCCGATAGGTCTTCAGGAAACACCTCTGAAAATTCACGAATTATAGGAATCTGTGTCAATGTCGCACTCTTAGGCCTTTTCTCCATCACACTGCAGAGATAACCTCAACATCCTTTTGTCAAGAGTTTTTGAGCTTGGGCTACCGATATAAAAGATGGCGGTGCAGTAACTCTTTGCACCTCAAAACAAAATTCTCCGCGAGGGGTACAAAAATAGACACACTTCAATGTACAGTCGGTAATGGCATGATTGGTGGTAAGCCAATCCATACCAAGGATCACATCGAAATGTCCCATGTCAATAGGAATTAAATTTGCCGATAGGCTAACGTCACCAAAAGTTACTCACAATTTCTATATACAAAGGAATAAATTATTCCTCTACCCATGGGTTGAGATACCAAAAGTTCATAACCAAGAGGTCCTGGTGTTCTCCCAAACTTTTTAACAAATTTAGACGATACGAACGATTGTGTCGAACCAGAATCAAATAGTACGTAAGCGGGTGTAGAGCTAACAAATAGGTTACCTGCGACGACCTCTTTAGTGTTCTGGGGATCTCCCGGCATGAGCGCGCACATTCTTCCCTGTCTTTGGTTGTTGTTATCGTTTCTTCGGGCTTCGTACGGTGGCTTCCTCGTCTCTCCCGATCTGTGGCTTGTGTTCCCCCTGCCATTGTTGTTTGCCGAGAGTTTTCAGTAATCTCTTCTGATGTGTCCTTTGGCACCACACTGGAAGCATCTGTTGGTCGTCCTCCAGCAAACTCCCAAGTGCATCTTTCTGCATGTCACGTAAGGAGACCGTTGATTTCCTCTACTAGTAGTTCCCACATTGGCCTTCTTCGAACTCCCGCCTCCCGATCATGTAGCTTGGCGCTTCTGGTTCTCAAAGAACTTGCAACTTTCATTATTCTCCTACTCTACCAGCATTGCACGATCCACCACGTCAGCATAGCTAAGCAACCTCAATGGGCAGATCATTTTTCTAATTTCTGGTCGTAACCCATCCACGAACTTGCGGGCCTTCATATGTTCAGTGTGAATCATATGCGGGGCATACTCTGCAAGATTCGTGAACTCTGCCTCATATTCAGAAATTATAATTCCCCCTCTTTGCTTGAGTTGCTGGAACTCAGTGCACTTGGCATCGCGCAGAGACTAGGGAAAATACTTCTCTCAGAAGTGACCTAAGAACTGCTCCCACGCCATGTGTGGTTCGCTTTGTTTCTTCATATTCCACCATCTCTGGGTTTAACCTTCCAGTTGATAAGTGGCTAGCGTCACCTTTGGGGCTTTCGTACCTGGCACAACTCCAAAGATCTTTTCCATGAATGCAATCCATTCATTTGCTTCGATTGGGTCTAGCCCCTCCTTGATAGGATGGTTGCCTTATCTTCAAAGCTCCCTCATGTTGGGATCGTCTACATTATTCTAGTGCATCCCTAGGTCTCGGTCCTAAGCTCTAGCTGGAGGCGGATTGTTATCAAGTCTAGGAGGAATTAGATCTAGTTGTTTCCTAGCTTAGGCTAGGTCCTGCATCATCTAACGTATCTCGTTCATTTGTGCATTCATTTAACGCATCTCATTCATTTGTGCGTTTACCTGCGCCATAAACTCTTCCATGTTTCTGTTCCCGATCGATCTACGTGTTTTTACTATCGTTAAACGTAAGATTAGGATGATATTCTTGATGTTCACCTAAATTTCTTTAGTCCTAAAATAAGAACTGACATGCTCCATCGTGTAAACTTATAATCCTATGCTCTATGCATACCATAACTCAAGCTATAATGTATAACATATAAAAAAACACATGTAATAATCCTATCCTCTGGGGTTTAAACTGTAACCTGGCTTTGAAACCACTTTTGTCATGACCCATTTTCTCATACAGTATCCTAGCCGCAGGGGGATGATAAGCGTACCAGTGAGACGAGGCAATAAGGGTGGAGGCCACGACCATGTGGCTATAAGGAATGATCATGTCCACTGTATAAAATGTAGCGTCGCTCCTTTTGAAATTCTGGCTAACCGTTTGATATATATCATTCTAACATTATATAATAATTAAGAGTTCAGATATCATTGAATTCACACTAGCTGTGCTAATAAATGTTGAAAGATTTCAGGTGACGCTTGACTATATGGAGCAACCAGCTGCTGGAAGAAAAGAGTTTTAGCTGATGTTTAGTTTCTATTTCTAAAAATGTTGCAGTTCAAAATTTTGTAATAAGTACATTTCAGCATTGATGAAATTTATTTTTATTAGTTGCTCTGGGAGTATTCTTTCAACAAATACTTTATTCTTAGAAAGAAAAACAAATCCAGTCGAAAAGATTCAAAATGGGAATGTGAAACGTGATGAAAAAAGGCCTTTGGTAGGTTTTGACTTATTAGCCGGTCACATTTTCCATATAAAAAAATGGGTCGTGAGATCTACAAAAAAAATTTAAATGTTCCCTATGTTCCTCCTCACTTCGAGAATAAAATCGAATGTCATTGAGCAACGCAATTACGAATTAGTCTAGAAAGCTTTTGAACACCTGATCCATCAAGTCCATAAATACAGCAAGCACATTCGTTAACACGAAAGCCATCCCCACAAATTCATAATGCTCGTAACGAGTCTTAAAGGCAGTCTTGGGTATATCTGACGCTCGCACTTTCAATTTTTGGTATCATGGCCCCAGTCTATCTTTGAGAACACATTGGATCCAAAACACAACTTACATTGAGCACAACTTCCACAAGCAATCATACGTCTCTAAACTAGCCCACCACCGAAACTGATTTCAAACATTCTTCACTTATGTCTGAAAAGATTATCACTCCCCCTTTTTTTGAACTACAAAAAAATAACCTATTGCCACATTCAAACATACACTGAAGACTACATTTCGATCGACTAACGACTACGAACTCAAAATCACATCACCACTTTGTGTTGGACCGCTCTAACCTTACGACCATCAAGACTAATACCGCCACTTGAACCTAATGAGTTACTAGGGATAAACATACCACATAGACTAAACGCTCCCCAGGTATATGCTTACCCATATAAACCCAATCACAACCTCGTCACATATTTTCTTCACGTACGTACCATCCACCTTACAATTCTTTAACAGAACAGTACTAACTCTTGATTTAAAAATCTCTTACCATCATCACTCAATCCCTTCACACATTTTTTTACCACACAATCGAACCAAGAACCACTTTCACACTTTAATTGTTTCATATTACCCACATTCTACTAAGACACTCGATTTTACTCAAGGCCAATTACAACAACCATACCTATAAATTTGTATAGGCTCACTTATGCTTTCACTCTTCTCATCTAAACACTTATTCCTCCCACGTACTCACGCTAAGTTGCTACGCAACTCCACTAGAAACAACAAAATTATATCACCCTTCAATTTCCCATACATAGAGTTCACACGTTCCTATGAGAAAATTCTTTCTCTATAAAAGAAACATTTACGCACTAATCTAAACAAGCTTGCCTTAACGAGTCACATCACAAATTTTTTTTCAAAAGCAACTTCCTTGTGACTCACACCAATACCACAACAGAAACTGAATACCAACTCCATAAGAGTTACACAATCTAGACGCTAAATGAACATAAACTGATACTTAAGAACTAACCACGTGAACAACTCGGTCTATCTAAAATGTGCACTCCACCCCTGAAACAATTTTCAGCATAAATGAGACTCACTGCTCCCATAAACTCCTTGGCACCCAAATCCTTGAATTGTTTAACTAAAGAGTTACCGGTCTTTGAGGTGGTCTCGATAATCCTGATGAAGAAGTCTGTAGTCATATGCTTCTATTTTCTCTCTTGTCTTTTCAAACGTTGCTCCGTTCCTCTTGGCCTCTACTGTTTGTTCTTGATGTGCTAGACGTTAGGTTTGAATATCTCTTCCAATAACTGGATCATTTTCTCAAGCAGTTGGTCATTTTAGGGTAAAACAAACATGATAAAAGATATAGTTGTGGTAAATACCTAGTCGTGTGATCCATTGTAACTTGGTGGTTAATTCTTCATTAGGTTTCAATTGTTCATTGTTGTGACCAAGATTCTTTGTTCTTTGATAGTAATGGCAAAAACCCATATTCTAACATTTTGGTGGGAAGGCCATCATGAATATCGATGTATATAAATGTGCCATCTTTGTTAGCGTACTAAGGTTATCGAAAGTTCGAGGTTGTTTCTCGTCTTTCACTTTCTTACTATCGGGTATGAATCTTTTGCTTCCCAATTTATCAGATGGGTGGGTCAGCTATAAACTTGCCTGGGGAAGTTTAAATTTTTTGCCATATGGTGGTGTCGCGAATCCTTTTGTGTGAAACTGTCATTTCTAACTTTAGATTGCTGATGGCATAGTCTTATTTATCAGTACATTTGAAAAATATAGTTAGTTAAATAAGCCCTTACTTAACCATTTTTTGCAAATGGGAGTCTTGATCTCAAAAACTTTGCTAAACGTAGACATTGATAGATATTCTGAGCTGTGACACCAACAAAAAATCTACTTCATGCTTGAAGAGGTGTTAGGAGATTTTCATGCATCGTCTCAGTTTCCCATGAAAGCGTTAAGGCCCAATGACATAATATCTTGACGATCGTTATTACTCATAGATCTATGAGGTAAGGTTTTGAAGGTCGATAGTCCAAAACATGCGTGAGGTTAGAACATCTTTGGGTGGAACCCAGGTGATTCAAAGATAGGTTGCATTAGGGCAAGGGATCAAGGCTAAGGCAATCATTGTTTACCCAAATTGAGAGGTCGATTGTGGTTCAAATGCATTGGACATAAGAGTTGAACAACTAATGAAGATTATAAAGGGGATGTTCTTGGGACCAATCTGTGTGACATCAGATTTTAACAAAAGATACGTTTAAGCGATGGGTAGCTAAACTAGATATTTCTCATGAAGTTACTTCGGCCTAATGTACTTCAATTCAAGTATCTAAGTCGACTCCCCAGGTTGGGATTTCGAGAGTAAACAAAGAATTTACGAAACTACTGCACAAAAGTACGGTATCAGGATCAAGAGAATTGTATGAGGGTAAAAGATTTCACCATTGTCGAACGTTCAAAACCGGTGTTATTAGGAAGGAGGACATGCAAAGGGCTTCAATCGGGTATGAGAGTTGCCATAAAGGCATGAGAAAAGAACTCATAGGGACAAAGTTGCGGGGTTCTAACGGTGGCTTTCATAAAACTTAGGCTAGCCCAGGTGTTTCATCGTCTAAGGGTTCATTAGCTTGTCAGTGGTTCAGTTGTCTATCAGCCATCCTAGGAGAGTGTTGAGATTTCGGGGTTGTTTCAATTCTTAATTGATTTCATGCTTTAGGATCTTGTGGAACTTAATTTGGGATTATGAGATAGCTTATGAAAAATTCAACAACAAAAATTTACATTTTATTCTAATCACATAACCAGCGTACCGATCTTTAAAAGTTCACAGAACACACATACAACATCCAACGCACTAAAGCCTAGACGAACAGATGCGGATAGAAGTAGCAGATAACTGAGTTACGCTCCCACATTACCTCATAGATACCGTAGCAGCCCTACTACACTTTCATGTGCCGAAAGTCCTCCGGTCACATGCCAGTCCTGTTGATTATGGCTACTGGTACATCTAAGTACGTTTTTGGATTGTTAAAGTAAATTTCCTTGTCGCGCGAGTTGATGATTCCTCTCTTATCTCTTGGTTTCTATGCTTGCATCCACCTTGCATCCATCATGTCCCCTAATCGCTCTTTGAATCCTGATAGTACCTTTAGACGATATAGATAGTCTCGTCACATCTCTCCAACACTCTTGGTGAACCCATGTACCTCAGGAAAGACTCTGACTTTTTCCATTTCCACGTCTTTTCAAGGAAAACTCTTGCATATACCCGTTCTCCAACGCGATAGTCTTTGCAATACTCTTGGCGGCTCCACTAGATCACTACGTCCGTTGCTTAATCATCATCTGCCTCCGGTGGTGGTGCTAGTGGATCATAAAATAAAGCGATGGCTCGCTCCACATTTTCGCTATCATCATCCTTAGGTTCCTCCTCAACATCAGCCTCGTTTCCTGCCTTATGCGGTTCTTCATCTGTACCTGCTTTCTTGGTCTCTTCTCCTTTATGAACTGGCCACTCATCCAGGAACATGCATGCCAACGAAAATATGTTTATTAAGTCTTGTTCTTCAACAAGTTCTTTCTCAGGGTCCAAGTCTTCTCGTTCAAGTGTTGCCCATGGTTCTCTAGCTAACTCTGCGTCGGACGCCATCCTAAGATGAGAGACAATTGGGAAGAGAAACTTAAGGTATGGATTTAATATTTTTAGAATTATAAGTGATAATTTAATAATATAGCACTCTACAGAGCTTCTATGCTACAAAAGTCGTAGTCTCTCATAACTCAAGGCCTGAAGGTTCACTAAACTTGGGCTCTGATACCAACTGTGGTGCCCCGTCCTTCGGGCACGTTGGAACATAAATAAATATAAATATAGGGATATACTAGCCATACATTCATATTTACATAAGTTAGTTATTACATCATAAAGGAGTTTTGAACCATTCAAAAGTACATAACTATTACAGTTTCATCAAGAAATTTTAAAAATTACACTAAACACGGGAGAACTGAATATAAGAACAAAAGCAAAGGTCTCAACTCCTCAGAATGCATCAGCGGGATCCACATGCTCTTGAAACTCACCTTGTTTTTCAAACTCTTCTTCTCCCTCTGGCGTGACTTCCACCAAGAATTTCTCCTCACTGTGGCACGAATGCCATGAGCCAAGGCCTATAAACAAAATACTCTATCTTTCTAACTAATCTAATGGCACAAAATTCACCACAACGCATACCATATAATATCCAGTACAGTTTATAGTTAAGGAGATAGACAAATTTATGACAGAATAGAAGACAAGTCAATAAACATGCGTATATGAGATGTCATGTATGTAATACAGATGCCTAAACCAACATGCACCCAGATTATAACAGGGATTCCACACTGAGAATCACTAGAGTAAACTTTTACGGGTATTTGATCACCAAAGCCATCATCACGCCTCGTTGCGAATAGTAAATACTTTATCGGGCTTCATGCTATAGCTATTTTACTTAATAGCAACGGCGTGGAATTTGTGCCATCCTCCAGGCCAATAGTTTCAATAATCAATCAATTAGTTATATCAGACATACAATAAGCGATTTGTCCCATCGTAAAACTCGTGATGCCTTCGTCGGTGTCAACCCAAAAGTCCAAGTCATCAAAACTAGAATGCTAGCGACGAATCTATGGTGCCCAACAATATCCATAAACCATTTCAAACATCGGGGACACACCTAATGTGTATAAACCAAATTTTGTAACACCGGGGACACGCCCTGTGAGACGCTGTACCACCTCTTTTTATGTTACATGCATATTCGGTGTTTTTCGACGTATGATTATAATTTTTGTTTCTACAAGTTTTTAAGCAATTTGATGCATGTTTGAGTATATCTATGCGTGCTGGGTTGGTCTCGAGGGTTGTTGGGAGTTGCAGTTCAAATTTAAAAAATTAAAAAAAAAGATATTTTGGAGGCCTATAAATATCTGGAGTTAGATATTTTCAAAAGATATTTTCAAAACTTCCTGACTAAGTCTCCTCCTTTTTTTCTCTGCCTTTCCTCTAACTTCTCGGGGGCCCGGGGCTTGATTTTTGACGATCTAACAGCCGATCCTTGTTGTTGGGATCGTGGTCTACGCATCCATCCGGACAAAATTCCATTCCGACGAAGCTCAATTTTGCACATGGATCGAAATGTTGAGTTTTCAACTCACCGAGGTAGGATCCTAGACTTTATAGTTGTTAGAGGGCTCTACATGTAATCTTGTGCATCTTTACTGTTTTATATTCATGAAAAGGTATTTCATGTTTTGGGAAAGTTGGATTTTTGGTTTAAAAACCAATTTTCGTTGTTTCAGTTGGATGAAAATGGTGTTGTATGTTATTTTTGAGGCCTTTGGTGATAGGCTTGGACATGTGTGAGTCCATGGGTGTTTGATGGAAGCTTCGAGGCTTTGTTTGGGTTTAAAAAGAGCTGATCCGTAGCCTAAAAATGTTTTCTGGGCTGGTTCGATCGACTGAACCCATGGGGTCAGTCGACTAGATCATGGTTTGGTGGGTTTAGTCGACTGAACTCATGAGGTCAGTCGACTGGACTATGTGTTTGGAATTTTGTGCTTTTTCAGTGTGTTTTTCAATCGACTAAAAGGTGGGTCCAGTCGACTGGACCTGAGCTGAGGGGTGAAAATGTTTGACAAATGTGTTTTTGGAGGTTTGGAGCGAGCCGTTGGGGTTGAGTCTTAGTTTTTAAAACGTTTTGGTGGACATCATGTTTTTACATGCATATAGATCTCCATGTTGATGGATTGGATCTCTTTTTATACATGTGTTGTATAACTGCTTGTGGATTTTTAAATGTTATCCATAGATGTACCGTGGCAGTGGATGTGTCGAGTTGGGCATCCATTGCTTCACGGTAAAAGACCAAGAACGTGCGCAGAGTAGGTCCCTACGTGCCTTCAGGTTAATCCCTGTAAACGAGGTTGGTGGGTGCTTAGCACCTTCGGGTGTGAACCCATAAACTAAGTGGTTGGTGGGTGCTTAGGGCCCTCGAGTTGTGAACCTATAAACTAAGTCGGTTACCTCTGTGAATGGCATTGCTTACGTTGTTGTGACTCTGTATAGAACTTTTCATTATCGAGCAGGCCTTAAGTGGTGACTAGGGTAATGGACAGGAGTCTATAGTTGTTACTTTTGTCTATGTGGCAGAGTCGGTACATAAGATTTCATTTCATCTTATTTTCTCCTCGGCTGTGTGACCCGAGTGGAGAATACTATGTTTTACTATTTTTTCTTAATTGTGGCATGATATCTGTCAAGATGATATGCATAGTTTCAAGGATGGAAATTGTGGTTTTCAGATGGAAAACTTATGGTTTTCGTGAGAAAAACCTTTTTGGCTTTTGTGGTCGAGTTAGCTCATACCATATGATTTCATGACATTTATTACAGCTTTACAGTCTTTTTCCTATTGGGTTTCGGCTCACGGTGTAGGATTTTGCTGTAAAACTATTTTCAGGTGGACGTGAGCAGTTGACCTAGATGCCCATGGTGATGGAAGACTAGATGTAACTTCTCATGTTTTGAGACATGTACTTTTACATATGATACCTGTTTCAGAAGGCGAGTTTTGTACGCCTTGAGGCAATATACTTATTCATGTATGAGAATGAATGTTTACTATTTATGAGAGCTGAACTTTGGAAAATCTTTTATCCAAATGTTGTATATTTCTGAGTTAATGGTGTTTTAACTTCAAATCTTACTTTCATAAACGGTGTTTTGGTAGGCTTTCGCGTCACCCTGGTGTTTGGGGTGTGACAACTTGGTATCAGAGCTCTGGGTTCGAATACTTAAGAGCAATGGGAAAGAGGGTACATCACCTTGTGAGGATGTATGTGTGCTTGATTTCATGTGCTACAGTGTTTTCCTAGCATCAAAATGGTAGTTTGTGGTGTATATGAGTGTTTGGAGGTTGGACCTTAGGATTAATTAGTCTTGCATTCGGGCATTTGGATTAACAAACTTGGGAGCCATGTTAGATACGCGTTTTTGCAGACGTGATTTCTAGCAAGTTATCTTAGTAGTTTATCCGGAGTGACGAGTCTTTCTTGTTAGTTTTCCTTAGTATATGAGATGTGATGACATAATCTAAGTGGCTATGTCTTAGCATGCTTATGTGTGTTATGCCTTTTAGGTTAGCAATCATATGTTGTATGGATGCTTATCCTGTTATATTGCTTTCGTATAGAGTTATGTCCACACAGGGAGGACGAGGCCGAGGTCGAGGCCATGGCCATGGTTCTGGCCAAAGGGACGTTCTAGTCCCAGATGTTGGGGATGCTAATGCACCCCAAGGACCTTTTGGCGAGGGAAATCTACTGCGTGAGATGGTCGGCTCTATCCGGCAATTGGCTGAGGCCACTAGGGGAAGGGAGAGTGTACCTGAGCCGAAGGTGACGGTCACGATGCGTGAGTTTCGCCGTCTAGACCCTCCTACCTTTTCTAGGGATCCCAACCCCATGGTAGCCACAGAATGGCCGAAGCTGGTTACCAAGATTCTGGATACGCTACAAATTGAGGAAGATGAGCTGAGGGTTACATTTACTGCTTTCCAGCTAAGGGGAAGTGCTCATATGTGGTGGAAGTTTTCCAAGACCACAGTTGGGGGCTCATGGGAGGTATTCACTAAGGTATTTTTGGAGAAATACTTTCTAGTGACATTGAGGGATCGCTACAGAGAAGACTTCCTTTTTTTGACTCAGGGGACCATGACAGTGATTGAGTATGAGGCCGAATTCACGAGCTTATCTCGGTTTTCTCAGGAGATCGTACCTACTGAGGAGTTTTGTGCGAAGAAGTTCAAGAGGGGTTTGAGGCCCGCTATCAGAGAGAGTGGTGGCAATCAGGATGCAGGTCTTCACAGAGTTGGTGGAGAGCGCCATGAATGTGGAAGACACTCTGAACGAGACGCGTAGAGATAGAAACAGTAGGGGTCCACAAGACGAGGGACGTGCACAGTTCCAGGGACGTAGGGATAAGCGTCGACGGACATCTAACCCGAGTTCTCATCCAGTGGGGTCGTATCTGCCATAGTCTTCTGCACCCACGTCTCCCGTAGCTTCAATGGGAAGATCGGAGCAGAGAGAGCTTGTTTGTTTTAGATGCAGATGGCCAGGGCTGCTAGGGTTGGTATACTGAAAATCATATTTTTGTATTTAATTTTATTTTAATAAAATTAATTTTTTATTTTATGAGAATCTTTATGATCAATGTATGCATATTATTTCTTTGTTATGCATGGATGTCCAATATTCTGTATAGTATTTAATCTGGTGTGTAGAGTACGGCTTACACACAGAAGATCAAATTTTAGGTTCTTGCAGAATATAAGTTTTATGTTCACAATTTAGATAAAAATGGACATACCATCGGTACGACCGTGGCACAGAGTTTTAGTAGGCCTGTCTTGGTTACGAGGAACAGATAATAGCGTCGTCTATTATTCTAACTCTCTGTGGCAGTACACTTTGTGTGTATTGAACGTGACATTTGGGGTAATTAATTTAGTACTAACTACTGACTATATAAATTAATTCACACCCCAAGGTTATTATGAATAGTGCTTATCTTCTTATTCCTAAAATAATTATTAATTTACATATATTTAATATTCGTTGTTTTGATTTATTAGAGGATGCGATCTTATATGGGTTTATATTCCTGGTGAGTTAGATAGCGGTATTATTTATATGACAAATATTAATTATTGACGTAATTTATGCTTCGAAGATCGGGATTGGCGATACCCCCTTTAAGGATGCTTATAAGTTTTGACCGGGCCAAACCCTATAGGTGGATTTAATTATCCGACGGTCAAATAAGTTAAGCGAAAGGCCTTAAGAAATATCAAGATATTGATTAAATTAAATTGCCAGTAATTAAATTAAATTGATGGGTATCGAGAATCTTAACATGGGGAGAAATGGTAAGCATTTAATAATAAGAGCTCAATGCAAGAAGCTCTTGAGATTATGGGTCATAGTGCAATTATAGTTCTTTAGTGGTGTGAATTATAATTCAGTATTTTATGCAAATTGAAAAAATTGTTGCATGTCTTTTCATAATTGCAGAAATCTCTAGTATGTATCTGTGTCCTACTAGAAATCTAACTCATAATTACGTCCTAGGTCCCTACGGTAACCCTATATATACACAGGTAGGTTGAACTAGTTTGGATTTGATAGATTTGATAGATCATATCTCATATATTATTATGATATTATTTTTGTCTTTCAAGACTTAAATATATCGGGGTTCTGCCGGTACGAGTTCTCGGAGGATCGTAACCTACACTACGTTCGAGGATTGCGTAAGGGAATACAGTAGAAGATCTGACTATAGCTTCAACTCAGAATTAAGTCGTAGTTGAAGATCAGATCGACAAGTGGTATTCATCTAAATTAACTTTGGTTGCACGGGTTTATTTTTTATCGTTTGACGTCAAAATTTTTATCTAGTGCCTGTTTTGGCATATTCCCATCCAGTTAATTTTTTACTGTTAATCGTTTTAAAAAACAATGATCTTAGTAGTATTGCCTCCAACAAATTGGTATCAGAGCCGTTTTGTTTTTTGTTTACAGTTTATCGGGACTGGATAGATTTAGAATTGTGCTAACTTTGTTTTGCAGGCGTTCTAAATTCTAATTTTATTATCATTATTCTTTTTCATGTTTAATTGAATGCGTGGATGATGATTTAATTAATTTTTTAATCACGGAGATTGACCGTATTAGATTAATTAATTTTTAGATCGAATATGAGCCTATGGAACATAGATTGCGATGTAAATTTTTTTATAGAAGAAACAGTGGTTGTTGGCGGTGGCAACCGGCGGTGATTCCGGTGGTTTAAAGCTGCAGTATTTTTTTTGGCCAAACAACTTTTTTTTTGTATAAAAAAAAAGAGCAAAAAGCTGCCGCAGCACCAAAAGTGCGGAAGCATTGAAGCTTGAATCCTAGCCGCACCAATCTCCAGTGCACAGCGCACATACTGAAGCAGCGGCATCAAGCAACAGCAGCGTTGTTTATTTTCAAATAGTAGCCGTGGGTTTTGCAAACCTTGGAATCACAAACTCCAAAAGCAAAGCTCCAAAGCAGCGCCGTGAGAAGCAAACCAAAAGCAACTGGTTTTCCTCTGTTTCAAGCGGTTGATGATGTGGCGGTGGTTTGGTGGTCTCTGGAGCAAGTTGTTTAATGCAAGCGGTTCCCAAAATCAGGCGGCTATTTCGGTGTTTTTGTTTTTCAAAACACTGTAGCTGTTTTCAAAAAGGTTCTTCCGATTTCCAAGAGTGGCGCAGCAAAATTATTTTGGATAATTTCAAGCGGCGCAATCCAGTTTGGCGCAATTCCAGTAGTGGTTTTGATCCAACACGCAATTCCAGGTTTGATCGCAACAGTGGTTCCTAAAAGCAACCGGTTTCCATAAAGCTAACAAAAGCAAATCCAAGATTGTTTGGTTGTTTGGATCTTTTGGATGATTGGGATTAAATGCTTGGTATTAACATAAAAACAGTGGCAACCCCAAAACAGTGCAATTTTTTAATTTCAAGCAACAGCCGGTGGTGGTGCGGTGGCTCAGGGAATTTTTTGGGTTGACTTTTTTTATATGAATCAAAGGAATCCTGATAAAATCGAGAAACAGGGAGTTGATTCAAATACATATTGAATCATTGAAACTTATCTAGAACAGGAAACTAAAATTCTTTAGAATTTTAATCGAATTATATAATCGAAATTTATATTTATCTTGCATTTAATTTATTTTATATTTTAATTGCGTGGATAAGATAACTATTGGTTTTATTTATCCTGTTAATTTAATTAATTTAAATATTCGGTTTTAATTAAAATATTTTGTAAAAAAAAAAATTAAGTTTTTGATTAATTAATTTTAATTAAATAAATTTTTTTAGATATTTTATTTTTTATAAAATATCACGTTTAAAATAATTTCGGATTTTGAATTAATTAAATAGAAAGATATTTAATCGAAATAAATTATTATTTTTTGAAAAATATGAAACGAAAAATAAAATAAATAAATACCTTTAATCACTACATTAACTGAAAATCTAGAGGACAAACTGCGCATTTATTAAATTTTATTTGTTACGTATTTAAACACGAAAAAATGGTTTGATAAATTAGAATCTTTAAAATCATATACACGGAAAGATGTTTGATTCTTTTAGATCGTGTGACTTTCGAAAGATGATTTGATAAATCAGAATCTTTGGAATCGTGTACACGGAAAGATATTTGATTATTTTAGATCGTGTGGCTTTCGAAATTAATAAATTTATTTTAATTAAAAGAAATTTTTATAACCTTAAAAAATATTTTAAAAATTAAGTGGGAAAGAGAATTTATTCACAAATAAATTTCGCGATCTCCATCACCAGTTTGTAGGCGATGCAATTAAACCCTGCGTGTCGACAGTAAGGCCTTCCTCCACAACAGACAGATTAATTGCGGTATCACAAGTACAAACCTCATTTAGAAACAATTCTGGATAATTGTTAGTGTGGATCACTTCTCCAATTGAAGGGTTCATTACGAAGCGATTAATTTGAGATTAGGTGATGGTTAATATTTAGCTGTATATAATAGTATCCTCTCTAACTGAGTCGCTGCTATTATATACTGGACCGAAGTTATGTTAGCTATTTAATTTTACTTGGCATGGCCAGTTGCCTAGATAGTAAAATTAAAAAGAATTGCTCTGTCTGGTCTTATGATGAATAGTAGACGTCCACCCAATGTGGCATTCTATTCACAGGTTGCCAGGCTGCTGGCGAATTAATTTTAAAATGGTAGAGGGAACCAAATTAAAATAAATTCAAAGTTTTGCTTATCATAACTAACAATTTTTTAATTATGTGATTCTCAGCATTAAAATGGATATCAACCCACTCGTTTAAATACTCAAAGAAAACAAACTTATGGGACCAAATTTTGTTGACTGAAAATGTAATTTGGATATAGTTTTAACTACAAATGGTATTCCTTCAATACTAGGAAATGTGTGTGTTTTAGAAAAAAGACTCTTCCTCGGGGCCGAAAGGCATAAAGAAGAAAAAGGCTCATAAACAGGGAGACAAGATTTCTAGGGTAGTGTTAGTGAGCCACGGACTGGTGAAAAAAAGCCGAAAGTTAGATGTTTTCACTACAACCAGACCCGGCACCTGAAAAAGTTATGTCTAGTATTTCTCAGAAGGCAGAACAAGCACTGTAATTTCTATTCACTAGTTGTGGAAACATGTTTAGCAGTGTTATCTACCGGTACCTAGTGTGTAGATACAGGAGCTACTAATCATATATGCAATTCATTGCATGGGTTCTAGGGAACCCAATAACTTAGTGATGGGGAGATTTACTTGTATATGGGCAATAATACAAAGGTAACAACAGTTGTAGTAGGAGATGTCACTCTCAGTTTTGATAAGAATCAGGTTATATTATTGAGAGATTGTCTTTATGTACTTGCCATTAGAAGAAACTTAGTTTTCATTTTTGAATTGGTCAAAGACAGATATTTAGTTTATTTTAATAACTCTGTAGTTATTAAGGATAATAAACGAGTTATCTATTCTGGTACATTAGCGGATGATCTTTATATTATTACTCAAATCTTTCCTACTGACTGAAACGAATAATACATCTATATTGCCATATAAGATAAAGTTTTCTTCTTTAATAAATCAAACATTTTTTTGGCACTTACGCTTAGGTCATATTAATCTAAAAAGGATAAATAGACTGGTAGCAGATGGACCTTTGAGTTCATTAGAAGTGGAGGCACTTCTAGTATGTGAATCTTGCTTAGAGGGTAAGATGACCAAGAGGCCCATTTCGGCCAAAGGCTTTAGAGCTAAAGAACCGTTGGAACTGGTTCATTTTGATGTGTGTGGTCCTATAACAATCTGGGTTAGAGGTGGCTTTGAGTACTTCATCAGTTTCATTGATGGCTATTCAAGGTATGGATACATTTACCTGATGTACCGTAAGTCTGAATGCTTTGAGAAATTCAAAGAATTCAAGGCAGAGGCAGAGAAATATCTGGGTAAAAGTATCAAATCACTACAATCCGACCGTGGTGGGGAATACCTCTTTAGAGAGTTTAAAGACTATTTATCATCAGAGGGCATTACATCCCAGTTGATTGCACCTGGCACTCCTCAGCAGAATGGTATAGCAAAAAGAAGGAATAGGACTCTTATGGAGATGGTAAGGTCAATGATGAGTTATTCAGGTTTACCACAGACTACGACTTACATTCTGAACATGGTACCTTCTAAGTCAGTACCTTCTACTCCCATAGAATTGTGGACCGGGCGTAAGCCTAGTCTGTAACACATTCAAATTTGGGGGTGTCAAGCACATTGCTGAAAGGGAACGCGGGTAAGTTGGAACCAAGGACAAGAGTCTATTTTCTTTGTGGGGTATCCCAAGAAAACAAATGGTGGTCTATTTTATAATCTTAAGGATCAGAAGGTCATTGTTAGTACCAATGCCTGATTCTTGAAAGAGGATTTTATAGATCACAGGCCCAAAAGAAAAATTATTGTAGAAGAACTAAGAAAAAATACTAGTATAACGGAAGATAAACAACAAGTCACTGATATTCCATTACCTAGTTGTAGTGGAAGGATTGTTGGGACATGTGCAAATCAAGAATAGGGTGCTGATGCATAAGATTCAGATTTTACACAGCCTGTTACTGCTAGTACACAGACACAGGTAGTGTCTCATCGTAGTGAGAGGATTGTTTATCAACCTGATCGGTATATGTTCTTGGGAGAGTCGTTTGATAAGATCCTAGCTGAACTAGATACCGAGCCATGCAACTACAATGAAGCACTAAAAGACAAAGATGCAGATCTCTAGCAAAGGGCTATGAATTTAGAGATAGAATTTATGCATTCCAATCAGGTCTGAAAACTTGTAGAACCACCCGAAGGAATAAAACCCATTGGATGCAAGTGGATCTACAAGAGGAAAAGATAAGTAGACGGGAAGGTTGAAACCTTCAAAGTTAGGCTTGTTGGTAAAGGGTTCACTCAGAAAGAAGAGATCGACTATGAGGAAATCTTTTCGCCGGCAGCCATGCTTAAGTTTATTCGAATTTTCTTATCCATTGTCGTACATTTCGATTACGAAATCTGGCAAATGGACATCAAGACAGTTTTCCTTAAACAGAAGTCTCGACGAGTGTATCTATATGATACAACCAGACATATTCATTGCAAAGGGCCAGGAGCACATGTTGTGCAAGCTTAAGAGATCCATTTATGGACTTAAGCCGGCATCAAGGTCTTGGAACACTCGGTTTGATCAAGCTATAAAGTCTTATGATTTTGATCAAAATCCATATCAGTCCTGTGCGTACAAGAAGCGTAACAAAAGCGTGGTGATCTTTCTAGTACTTTATGTAGATATCTTGCTCATCAGAAATGATGTAGGGACATTATCTATGGTTAAGGTATGATTATTTGGGCAGTTCGATATGAAGGACTTGCAAGAAGCCGGCCACATCCTTGGGATCAAGCTTGTGCGAGATCAGAAATAAAGCATGTTGGGCTTATCACAAGGAAAGTATATCGATGATATCCTTACTCGTTTTAGCATGCAGGATTCTAAGAAAGGGTTTCTTCCTTTCAGGCGTGGAATCACTCTATCCAAGGATCAGTGTCCTAGGACACTTGATGAGATAGAGAAGTTGAAGGTAGTTCCTTATGCTTCGGCAGTAGGAAGCCTCATGTATGCTATGCTTTGCACTAGATCAGAAATTTTCTTTTTCGTTGGCATGGTTAGCAGATATCAGTCTAAACTAGGGCAGGAGTATTGAACTGCGGTAAAGAATATAATCAAGTACCTAAAAGGGACTGAGAATTATATGTTGATTTACCAGGCAGACAGTCTAGTACCTTTCGGGTACACAGACTCAGATATGCAGTCAGATATAGAGCTTACATCAAGAGACAACGTTGCAGATCCTTTACAAAGAGCTTACCAGCTAAGACTTTTGTTATTCATGTAGAGGGTTTGGGAGTTAGACGTCTAGCAGCATCGTTTTGAGTATAAGTGGGAGATTGTTAGGGTTAGTATACTGAAAATCATGTTTTAGTATTTAATTTACTTTTAATAAAGTTAATTTTTTATTTTATAAGAATCTTTATGAGCAATGTATGCATATCATTTCTTTGTTATGCATGGATGTCCAATATTCTGTATAGTATTTAATCTGGTGTGTAGAGTACGGCTTACACACAGAAGGCCAGATTTTAGGTTCTTGTAAAATATAAGTTTTATGTTCACAGTTTAGATAGAAATGGACATACCATCGGTACGACTGCGACACAGAGTTTTAGTAGGCATGTCTTGGTTACGGAGAACAGATAATAGCGTCATTTATTGTTCTGACTTTCTGTGCAAGTACACTTTGTGTGTATTGAATGGGACATTTTGGGTAATTAATTTAGTTCTAACTACTGACTATATAAATTAATTCACACTCATGGTTATTATGAATAGTGTTTTTCCTCTTATTCCTAAAATAATTATTAATTTACATATACTTAATATTCGTTGTTTTGATTTATTAGAGGATGCGATCTTATATGGGTCTATATTTTCGATAAGTTGGATAGTGGTATTATTTATATGACAAATATTAATTATTGACGAAATCCACGTTCCGAAGATCGGGATTGATGATACTCCCTTAAGGATGCTTATTAGTTTTGACCGGGCCAAACCTTAAGGTGGATTTAATTATCCAGCGGTCAAATAAGTTAAGCCGAAGGGCTTAAGAAATATTAAGATACCGATTAAATTAAATTATTAGTAATTAAATTTAATTGGCGGGTATCAAAAATCTTAACGTGGAGAGAAATGTTAAACATTTGATAACATGAGCTCAATGCAAGAAGGTCTTGGGATTATAGGTCAGAGTGCAATTATAGTTATTTAGTGGTGCGAACTGTAATTCAGTGTTTTATGAAAATTACAGAAATCGCTGCATGTCTTTCCATAATTGCAGAAACCTTTAGTAGGT
Source organism: Heliamphora exappendiculata (assembly GCA_034768845.1). Lineage (NCBI taxonomy): Eukaryota > Viridiplantae > Streptophyta > Magnoliopsida > Ericales > Sarraceniaceae > Heliamphora > Heliamphora exappendiculata. Next base: position 11,713 of record JAOTRH010437938.1, on the reverse strand, counting down.
GTCTGTGTTCCACTAGAAGTCTAACTCATAATTACTCCACCAGTCCCTACTGTAGCCCTATATTTACGCCGGTAGGCTGAACTAGTTTGGATTTGATAGATTTGATAGATCATATCTCATATATTATTATGATATTATTTTTGTCTTTGAAGACTAAAATATATCGGGATTCTACCGATACGAGTTCTCGGAGGATCGTAGCCCACACTACGTTCAAGGATCGTGTAAGGAAATACAATAGAAAATCTGACTAGAGTTTCAACTCGGAATCAAGTCGTAGTTGAAGACTAGATCGACAGGAGGTATCCATCTAAATTAACTTTGGTTGCACGAGTTTATTTTTGATCGTTTGACGTCAAAATTTTTATCTGGAGCCCATTTTGGCATTTGCCCATGCAGATAATTTTTTACCATTAATCGCTTTTAAAAACAATAATCTTGGCAGTATTACCTCCAACAAGGGCATCATCCGACAGAGTGCCGTAGTCCAGTACCTGTTAAGCCACAATCGCAGTCGCAGTCGCATGCGCAGGGGAGGGGATCAGTGGTATGTTTTGAGTGCGGCCAGTCTGAGCACATCCATAGGGACTACCCCAGAGGTGGGAGTACGAGGAGTACAGCTGGAGCACCTATTACTCCATCTTCCCAGGGACGTTAGCCATCCAGATTCGCAGAAGGAGCACTTCAGTACCGTCAGGCAGATCGTTTACAGTTCAGGGCTATAGTGAACAGGCCAGAACTAATGTTCTTGCAGATCCTAGTTCATCCAGAGCATCGATCGTGCTCGATGCTGCTGCTACCACCTCCATGATTAGAGGTACTCTTCTAGTCTTTAGATCATGGGCCAGTGCTCTTATCGACACTGGAGCATCACATTCGTTTATATCATCTGCTTTTGCATCTGCTTTGGGGTTAAAACCAGACTTGTTGGGTAATATTTTGAGCGTGGAGACCCCAGTGAGTGGGAGTGTGACGTTGAGTTTCATTTGTAGATCCTGCGTGTTGGAGGTCACCGGTCGTTGTTTAGAGTTTAACTTTATTATTCTAGACATGACCACGTTTGATGTCATCCTAGGGATAGATTGGCTGACCACCTATCGTGCCTTTATCGATTGTGATCGACGAAGAGTAACAATTTGTACACCAGCAGGAGATTGCTTTTGCTTTGTGGGTGATGGGGATGAGGGTATGGTATATATGCCCGATGTTGCGCAGAACCAGGGCAACCTAGGTTCCCTCTTTACAGCTCTTATGTTGGATGAGGGAGTTGGGGCTCTGGGAGAGTTACCTTTGGTGGTTTGTGACTACCCAGATATCTTTCCTGACGATCTGTTTGAGTTGTCGCCGAACCGGGAGGTAGAGTTCTCTATTGAATTGGTTCTAGGAGCTGCACCCATGTCCATGCCGTCTTACCATTTTGCACCTGCTGAGTTGTGCGAACTCAAGGTACAGCTACAGGAGTTACTAGATAGGGGGTTTGTGTACCCGAGTACTTTTCCATGGGGAGCTCCTTCTTTTTTTGCCAGGAAGAAGGATGGATCCTTCGAATTGTGTATCGACTACTGAAAGCTAAATCAGGTAACAGTGAAGAATAAATATCCTACGCCGAGGATAGACGATTTGTTTGATTAGTTGAAGGGGTCGAGCTGCTTCTCCAAGATTGACTTGAGATTTGGATACCACCAGCTGAGGATTAGGGACGAGGATATACCAAAGATCGCCTTCCGAACTCGCTATGTTCACTATGAGTTTCTGGTCATGCCGTTCGGTATGAAGAACGCTCTTGCTACATTTGTGGGTTTGATGAACCGAATTTTTCATCCTTACTTGGACAATTTTGTGGTGGTGTTTGTGGATGATATTCTCATCTACTCACCCACTAGGGAGGCGCACGAGGATCACCTCCGTATTGTTCTGTAGGCTTTAAGAGAGCATCGCTTGTATGTGAAGTTTGAGAAGTGCGAGTTCTGGATATCTGAGCTGCAATTTTTGGGACACGTAGTGTCGACAGACAGGGTAGCTGTGGATTCGTCGAAGACAGATGCTGTGACGGGTTGGGAGTGATCGAAGAACTTCTTTGAGACCCATAGTTTTTTGGGTTTAGCAAGCTACTACCAGTGGTTTGTGAAGGATTTTGCGAGACTTGCTGCGCCGATGATGCGCCTAATGTGGAAGGGAGTTGTGTTTGTCTGGAGCGAGTCCTATGAGTCGGCATTCCAGGAGCTAAAGACGAGGTTGACTAGCGCACCAATGTTGATTATCCCATAGCGAGGCCTGGGATATATAGTGTACTATGATGCATCACATGATGGTAATGTTGTAGCCTATGGTTCTTGGCAGTTGAAGACGCATGAGAAGAACTACTCGACTCATGACCTGGAGTTGGCTGTCGTGATCTTTACCTTGAAGATATGGTGTCACTATCTTTATGGTGAGCACTTTAAGATTTTCTCTGATCACATGAGTTTAAAATACTTATTTTCACAGAAGGACCTGAACTTCCGCCAACAACGATGGATGGAGTTGTTGGAGGATTATGATTTTGACTTGCAGTATCAACGAGGGAAGGCCAACGTTGTGGCTGATGCACTCAGTAGGAGATCTTATGGGTCGTTAGCTTCTGTGGCTATACGCGAGTGGCACATGCTTGGAGAGATCGGGGAGTTTGATATGTGTCTCAGAGAGACAGCAACGGGTGCCACCTTGTTCTTAGTAGTTTCACGACTAGCATTAATAACACGTGTGCTAGAGGTCCAACAGACGGATCAAGAAGCTCAGATGATACGGGATTGTGTTGCTACTAGAGAGGATACTACAGGTTGAGTTGTGGGTTCAGATCAGAGTCTGAGATTGGCCGGGAGGCTGTTTGTGCCAGAGTCATGCTGTGTAGATATACTACGTGAGTATCATCATTCTCGTCTTGCTATGCATTTAGAAGGCACGAAGATGTATCATGACCTACGTCGTCAGTTCTATTGGACGGGAATGAAGAGAGATGTGGTCTAGTTTATTTCTTGGTGCCTTAGTTGTCAGAAGGTGAATGCGGAACACCAGGATTGTTACATCCATTGCCGATATCAGAATGGAAGTGGGAGAATGTCACAATAGACATTGTGTCGGGACTTCCTCGATCACCTAGGGGATACGACGCCAAATGGGTTGTGGTTGATTGGTTGATTGGTTGATGAAGTCTGCACACTTTCTCCCCGTCTGCATGAAGGATTTGGTGGATAGACTGAGTAGGTTGTATGTCAAAGAGATAGTTCGGTTGCATTGAGTGCCAGTGTCTATTGTTTCTGACCGCGACCCGTGATTCACCTCGCACTTTTGGCAGAGTCTTCAGGAGGCCTTGGGGACGAACTTGATGTTCAATACTACTTTTCACCCCCAGACGGCTGGCTAGTCTGAGAGGACTATACAGATTCTGGAGGATATGTTGAGGGCATGTGTACTTGACTTCAGGGGTTCTTGAGATGATCATCTACCGTTAGTAGAGTTTGCATACAACAACAGCTATCAGTCCAGTATTGGTATGGCACTGTATGAGGCTTTGTATGGTAGACCATGTAGGTCACCAGTATGTTGATCAGATGTGGGAGAGACCACAATTTTGGGACCAGACATGGTACGAGAGACGACAGAAAAGATTGTAGTGATTTGTCAGCGTCTAGTGACAGCGCAGAGTTGCCAGAAGAGTTATGCAGATCAGAGGAGAAGGCCTTTGGAGTTTGCAGTGGGGGATCATGTGTTTCTGAAGGTCTCGCCACGTAGAGGCTTGATGAGGTTTGGTCATAGCGGGAGCTATCTCCGCGTTTCATTGGGCCTTTTGAGATTCTTGACAGGGTTGGAGAGATTGCTTACCGGCTGGCCTTGCCATCTTAGTTGGCGTCTATACACAACGTGTTTCACGTTTCTGTGAGACCCTGTTTCGGTTCTTTTTGGATATATATGTATTTTTTGCATTTTTCGACGTCTTTTATGCTTATGACATGTTTATATGCGTTTTGATGCATGATTAAGTGTAAATAAGCATATGGGTTGATTCCCGAGGTTATGGAGAGTTACGGTTCGAATTTAAAAAATTAAAAAAAAAAGATATTTTAGAGGTCAATAAATATCAGGACTTAGATATTTTTTAAAAAGATATTTTCAAAACTTAATGACTAAGTTTCTTATAATTTCGCTCTGCCTTTTCTCTAATTTCTCGGGGGCCAGGGGCTTGGTTTTTTACGAACCAATTGCCGATCCTTAGTATCGGCATCAAGGTCTACGCATTCATCTAGTCAGAATTTGATTTTGGCAAAACTTGGTTTTGTACGTTGATCGAGACGTCAAGTTTTTGACTCACCGAGGTAGGATGCTAGACTATATAGTTATTAAAGGATGCAATGTGTAATTATATGCTGTTTCACTATTTACAAACACACGAAAACGTGGTTTATGTTTTGATAAATCATGTTTTTAGTTTAAAAGTTGTTTTTCGTCATTTGGGTTGGATGGAATCGGGGTTTGAGAGTTTCTTTCGAGGCTTTATGGTAGTTTTGGGTTTGGACATGTCCGTGAGTTTTGAAAAGTAAGTTTGGAGGCTTTGATTTAGGGTTTATACATGTTTTGGGGTTTAGAAAAAAAAAAGAAAGAAAAACAAAAAAAACACAAAACAGGGGCGTGGGCTGGTTGGGGCGCTTGAGCATCGTGTCGCGTGCGAGAAGTCTGGCTGCGGCGCTGAGCCTTTTTGTTTTGATCATATCTCCCTCACTCGGACTCAAAATTAGGTCATTTCTGTGCTCAAATTGAAGCCCTGAAAGTCCTCTTTCCAATGAAATGTCTCTCACATTAAATTTATTTTTGTAGACAAAGTTATTACCAAAATAGTGCGGGTGTGTCAAGTTTTTTTCAAAACCATTTTTCACCCGTTTTTGGCCGAATGTTTGGGAGAGGTTGTTTTTCATTCTTGTTGGAACCTTTTGTCAAATTCCATGTCCCTTGGGGGTTGTGGTGTCTTCGTGGGCATCGTGGGTTTGTGTTGGATGTTAGTGTTTTGGAGGTTTGGAGCTAACCTTTGGGGTTGAGTCTCAGCTTTTCAAATGTTTTGATGAGAGTTTGATTTTTCCTACTTGTTGATATGTTTATGGATTTGATCTTTTTATACATGTGTTGTATAATTTTATTACGAGTTTTTGTAGTTGAGCTACAAATGGTTTTGAAATGTTATCCATAGATGTACCATGACATGGGTGTGTTGAATTGGGCTTACATTGCTCTTTTGTGAAAGTCCAAAAACGTGCGTAGAGTGGGTTCGCTACGATCCCTCGGGTTAATCCCCGTAAATGTGGTTTGGTTGTACTTCATCCATCGGTCTCGGAAATTCGTAAAGAAGTCTGTGATTGATTAGGCTACGTCCATCGATTGTGGAAATCCCTAAAGAAGCTTATTGCCCCGTGAGTGGCATCGTTGTTGTAACTTCGTATAGAACTTGTCATTATCTACCAAGCCTTGAATGGCTAGGTTCTTGGGTAATGGATAGGCGTCTATAGTGATTACCTCTTTCCGTGTGGGTGTGGCAGTGTCGGTACATAGGATTTCATTTTATCTTATCTCCTCGGTTGAGTATCCGAGTGGAGCATGTTGTTTTACTACTTTTCCTTAACTGTGGCATGATATCTGTTAGGATTATATGCATAGTTTCAAGGATGAAAATGATGGTTTTCAAATGAAAAACTGGTGGTTTTTGTGAGAAAAATCATTTTGGCTTTTGTGGTCGAGTTAGCTCCCACCATATGATTGCATGACTTGCTTCACAGCTTTGATATAGTCTATTTTTATTGGGCTTCGGCTGACGATGTGGAATTTTAAAAATATTTTCAGGTGAACATGACGAGTTAACCTAGTTGCAGAGGTGATGGAAGACTTGCTGTATTTTTTTCTATTTTGTACATGTACTTTTACATGTAACGCCTGTGATGGCTGATTTTTTATGTCTTTTGGCGATATACTTTTTCATGTATGAGAATGCATATTTATTGTTTATGAGAGCTGATCATTGGGAAATTTTTTTTATCTAAATGTTGTATTTGATTTTAAACTGTAAAACTTATTTTTCTTAAATGGGTGTTTTGGTGGGCTTTCGCGTGACCCTGGTGTTTCGGGTGTGATAACTTGGTATCAGAGCTCTGGGTTTGAATATTTATGAGCCATGGGAAAGAGGGTACATCACGTTGTGAGAATGTGCGTGTGCTTGATTGCCTGTGTTTAAGAGTTTTCTTACATAAGCATGATAGCCAGTTTAGCATGATGGTTATGTATATGTGGGTTTGGAGGTTGGACCTTAGGATTGATTAGTCTTACCTTCGAGCATTTAGATTAACAAACTTGGGAGCCATGTTAGAGACGCATTTCACTGACGTGATTTCTAGTAAGGAATCTGAATAGGTTATCCAGAGTGACGAGTCCTTTTTATTGGTTCTCCTCGGTATATGAGATGTGATAACATGATCTATGTGGCTATGTGTTACTACGCCTATATGTGATATGTCTTGTACGCTAGCAATAACATGTTGTGGATGCTTATCCTGCTATGTTGCTTTCGTATAGAGTTATGTCTTCTTAGGGACGACGAGGCAGAGGTTGAGGCTGTGGCCGTGGTTTTGGCCGAAGGGACGTTCCAGTCCCAGATATTGGGGATGCTAATGCACCCCAAAGACCTGTTGACAAAAATCTGTTGCGTGAGATGGTCGGCTCCACCTGGCAATTGGCTGAGGCTGCTTCGGGGAGAGAGAACGTACCTGAGTCGAGGTCAATGGTTGCGATGTGTGAGTTTCGCTGCCTAGACCCTCCTATCTTTTCTGAGGATCCTAACCCCACGGTTGCCACTGAGTGGCTGGAGCTGGTTAACAGGATCCCAGATTCGCTTCAGATTGAGGAAGATGATCTGAGGGTTTCATGTGCCGCCTTTCAGCTGAGAGGGAGTGCTCATATGTGGTGGAAGTTCGCCAAGACCACAGTGGCAGGCACTGGGGAGGCATTCACGAAGGTATTTCTGGAGAAATACTTTCCGGCGATGTTGAGGGATCGCTACAGAGAGGACTTCCTATTTCTGAGTCAGGGAGCGATGACAGTGATTGAGTATGAGGCCGAGTTCACTAGTTTATCTCGGTTTGCTCAGGAGATGATCATACCTACTGACAAGTTCCGTGCGAACCGGTTTGAGAGGGGTTTGAGGCCTACTATCAGAGATAGGGTGGCAGCATTCCAGATGTAGGACTATACGGAGTTGGTACAAATGGCCATGAAAGTGGAGGACACTCTAAACGAGACGCGCAGGGATAGGGACAGTAGGAGTCAGCAGGACGGGGGACGTGCATAGTCCTGGGGACGCAAGGAAAAGCGTCAACGGACATCTGGTTCGAGTTCTTATCCAATGGGGGTCATATCAGCCACAGTCTTCTGCATCTACCCATCTTGTAGTCTCAACGGGATGGTCGGATCAGAGGGCGCTTTGTCATAGATGCTAGTAGCCAGGACATCGTGCAGCAGAGTGCCGGAGTGCAGCGTCTGTTCATCCACAGTTGTAGTCGCAGACGCCAGGCAGAAGACCACTCGTATGTTATGAGTGTGGGCAGTCTGGGCACATCTAGAGATACTGTCCTCGCGAAGAGAGCATTCAGAGTACCGCAGGCGCATCAGCTGCTCCATCTAACCAGGGACAGCAGACATATCAGCAGCCGAGAGCTCAGACGTTTAGAATGGCAGAAGGGGGCACTTCAATACAGATGGGAAGAAACTTTACAGTTCAGGGCCATAGTGGACAGACCATAGCTTTTGTGCTTGAAGATCCTAGTTCATCCAGAGCACCGGTAGTTCCCGATGCTGCAGCTACCACGTCTATGATTAGAGGTACTCTTCTAGTCTATAGATCATGGGTCAGTGTTCTCATTGACACCGGAGCATCATATTTGTTTATATCTTCTTCTTTTGCATCTGCTTTCGGGTTGAAAATAGACCAGCTGGGTAGCATTTTGAGTGTAGAGACCTAGTCAGTGGGAGTGTGCTGCTGAGTCATGTTTGTAGATCTTATGTATTGGAGGTCACCTGTTGTTGTCTAGAGTTTGACTTTATCATTCTAGACATGACCACATTTGATGTTATCCTAGGGATGGATTGGCAGACCACCTATCGTGCCTTTATAGATTGTGATCGACGGAGGGTGACAATTTGTACATCGGCGGGAGATTGCTTCTATTTTGTGGGCAATCGGGATCAGGGTTTGATATCTATATCCGGTGCTGTATGGAACCAGGGCAACCTGAGTTTTCTCCTTTCGGCACTCATGCTGGACGAGGGGGTTAGGGTTCGCTGAGAGTTACCTTCGGTGGTTTGCGACTATCCTGATGTCTTCCCAGAGGATTTGTTCGAGTTGCCGCCTAGCCGTGAGGTGGAGTTCTCTATTGATCTAATTCCAGGAGCTACTCCTATATCTGTGCCATCATATCGCTTTGCACCCACTGAGTTGCGTGAACTCAAGGCACAACTTCAGGATTTACTTGATAGGGGGTTTATATGCCCTGAGTACTTCACTGTGGGGAGCACCTGCTCCTTTTGCAAAGAAGAAGGATGGATCTTTGCATTTGTGTATCGACTACCGGAAGCTGAATCAGGTGACAGAGAAGAACAAGTATCTGATGCCGAGGATAGATGATTTGTTTGATCAGCTGAAGGGTTTGAGTTGCTTTTCGAAGATAAACTTGCGATTAGGTTACCACAAGTTGAGAATTAGGGATGAGGACATAACGAAACTGCCTTCTGGACTTGCTATGGTCACTATGAGTTTGTGGTCATGCCGTTCGGTCTGACGAACGCTTCTGCTACATTCATGAGTTTGCTGAACCGGATCTTTCGTCCTTACTTGGATAATTTCGTAGTGGTGTTTGTAGATGATATTCTCATATATTCACCTACAAGGGTGGCACACGAGGATCATCTGCGTATCGTGCTACAGACTCTGAGAGAGCATCGCTTATATACGAAGTTCGAGAAGTGTGAGTTCTGGATGTCTGAGGTGAGATTTTTGGGACATGTAGTGTCTACAGACGGAGTAGCTATGGATTCGTCGAAGACAGATGCTGTGACAGGTTGGGAGTGACCGAAGAATGTCTTCGAGATCCATAGTTTTCTGGGCTTTGCAGGTTATTGCCGGCGATTTGTGTAGGATTTTGCTATACTTGCTGCACCAATGACGCGTTTGACGTGAAAGGGAGTTGGGTTTGTATGGAATGAGTCTTGTGAATTGGCATTCCATGTACTGAAGACGAGGTTGACTAGTGCGCCAGCGTTGATAATTCCAGATCGTGGCTTGGGGTATACAGTGTATTATGACGCATCACACGACGGTCTTGGCTGTGTTTTGATGTAAGGAGGTAAGGTTGTAGCCTACGGTTCTTGACAGTTGAAGACGCATGAGAAGAACAACCCGACACAGGATCTGGAGTTGGCAACCGTGGTCTTTGCCTTAAAGACATGGCCACAGTATCTCTATGGTGAGCACTTCGAGGTTTTCTCCGATCACAAGAGCTTAAAATACTTGCTTTCGCAGAAGGACCTAAACTTGTGCCAACGACGATGGATGGAGTTGCTGGAAGACTACGACTTTGACCTGCAGTATCATCTTGGGAAGGCCAATGTTGTAGCTGATGCTCTCAGCAGGAGATCTTATGGGTCATTAGCCTCTGTGGCTATACATGAGTGGAACATGCTAGGAGATATAGGAGAGTATGATCTGTGTCTCGGGGAGACAACGACTAGTGCCACCTTGTTCTCTACAGTTTCACGACCTGCGTTGATAGCACGCGTGCTAGAGGTCCAGCAGACGGACCGGGAGGCTCAGATGATACGGGATCATGTTGCTAGTTGTGAGGATACAGCGGGCTGGATTGGGGGTTCAGATCAGAGTCTGAGGTTGGATAGGAGGTTGTTTATTTCAGAGTCATGCCGTGAAGATATACTACGCGAGTGTCATCATTCACGTCTTGCAGTGCACCCGGGAGGCACGAAGATGTACCATGATCTGCGTCGTCAATTCTGTTGGACAGGGATGAAGAGAGACGTGATCCAGTTTGTTTCACGGTGCCTTACCTGTCAGAAGGTAAAGGCGGAGCATCAGAGGCTGGCAGGGTTGCTACAGCCATTGCCTATATCTAAGTGGAAGTGGGAGAACGTCACGATTGATTTTGTTTCTAGACTTCCACGATCACCTAGGGGACACGATGTTGTATAGGTTGTGGTTGATAGGTTGACGAAGTGTGCACACTTTCTTCCCATTCGAGTGAAGGATTCAGTGGAGCGACTTGTAGACACCCCAATTTGACCCCACCCAATCTTAGGTAAATCCAATGATGAAAACAGGTACAACAAGTTCTTTATTTCAATCCCCGGGAAGTGATCCAAGCTTAGAATTTGAACCTTAACCATCAAAAACCTTCAAAACCAGTAACTTGTTGTCCAAGCAATTCCCAAACATGGCGACCGCCCACTCCATTGTGGCGGCCGTCAATAGAATCTTGTGGAAGCTTTTCCCACATGACGACCGCCAACTTAAACATGGCAACTGCCAACTCATATTGTGGCAGCTGCCAACTCCAAATGGCCTGACGTGTCTAAAAACGTGGCAACAACTCATTGGTTGAAAATTCTATAAATATCGTACCCCAGCGTACGTTTTCAGTACGAATTTTGAGTGAGAGAGACTCTACCGATATACCGAGCGATTTCGAGTCCCGACGCCGAAACCCTACCGATATACCGAGTCTCGAATCTCCAATACCTACATTGAAGCCTACATTGCTTGGATCACCACCTGAGGATTGGACAAATTGATCTCATTCTACTAACTTGATGATTCCCCGGCAACCTAGGTACCTCGTTTGGATCCCTGACCCTTCTAGCTCCACTTTCTACCCCTTTGGAGTGGTCGAGTTTAATTTCGTCAATTCATTTTAATTACGTTCTCGCATTACTTATGTAGTTGTTATATTCTTACATTCTTTTAAATTCTAGTTTTAGTTTACTTAACCTACTCGTTTCATTTACTTACTTTCATTATTAAGCTTATTACCAATTGTTTAATTATTAAATAGTACTAATATTTATTTTAACAATTACAACTTATCAATATTGTTAATTGTCATGGTTTAAGCACTTACATAATAAATAGTTATAATAGTCAATATTATACCTATTTAATTCGAAAGTCTCATTTCTTTTCATTTATTTTCTCTCATGTTAATTTAACGTTCTAACACTTTATTTCCTTTCTTTAGTGTTCTAGCATTTAATTTTCTTTTTTCTATTTAATCTAGATTCTTATTTCCATAGCATTCTATTCCATTTTATTGTAATGTAGTTTATTGTTAATATTTCATTTATTTTCTTTTAGCTTGATGTTCCATTTCTATTTAGTACATTTCATTTTCATTTCTTTTTTTTTAGGAATAGTGTAATTTTTCATTCTAGTATTTTATTATTAGCTTCATTTCCATAAAATGTTTCATTTTCTTTTTCTATAATTTTATTTTTTTTCTAGTACTTATCTTATCCTTACTTTATTTTTTTTTCTTTTATTAAACCTAAAAAATCAGAAAAACCTTTTAAGTTAATTTTCACTTTTAAATAGTATGATAATTTTCTTTTCTCATAATAGTTAAAACTCAATTATCCTTTT
>JAOTRH010437927.1:0-33723 GCA_034768845.1 Heliamphora exappendiculata | reverse complement strand
AAATACACTCAATGTCTCTCTCTATTTTCTCTCCATTTAAAATTTTAAAGGAAGTGTTTGTTGTAACTAAAATAATGAACTTATAGATTATTATTGAAAATATATAATTATAATTTTAGGTAGAAATTATAAATATTTTTTAAAATTATAAATTTATAATTTAAAATAGTAAAATTTATATTTATTAATTTAAAATAAAAAATTTTAATAAAAAAGTTAACATAATTGTTTGAAATTTTTAACATTTTGCTGAACAGCAAGTAAAAAATTATAATCTAATCATAATAATACAATATTTATTTTTTATATATATTTCGAAAGGATCTTGATTGGATGTTAATTTGTCAAACGATGACACTTTTCTCTTCAATGTCAGTAACTAATTTTTTTGTCTTTATTTAAAATTTAATTATTTTTCTCTCTTCATTTTGATCCTAATTGTTAGTAAATAATAAGCCATTAAAACCAGTCATGTAGCAGCCCATCCTGAGGCATTGTTCGGCAGATCATCAAAGTTGGGAGTTACCCTTCCATCCCCATGCCTTTAGCCTCCTTTAAATCAAATAATAATAGTAATAATAATAATAATAATAATAATAATAAGCCCTTATCTTAAACGAGACTCGAATATCAAAAGATAGGTTAAAATTTCTATTATTATTACTATTGTTATTATTATTATTATAGAAAATAAGACCCCTAAAAGAAATTCCCATTAAAAGTCAGCTCTATGCTTATATGGTTTCGTTTTATATTTTTTGTTTTCAGAAACGCCCAAAACTTATTTCACAAAATATTTTGGATTCTTTTCTAAGAAAGACTTTTTTTCAGAAATGGGTTATTAAATTTAAAATGGATTATTAAATTTAAACCGTTTATTTTATAAAATAAAATATTATTTGTATTTGATTAAATTAATATTTTATATAAATGATCTATTATATATATGACGGGTTAGATTGTGGTTGTTAATCAACAAAGACCTATAAAATGGAGTTATGATGGGTAAAGCCCACAGAAGAAGCGGGCTTGGTTTCCCAGTATGGGCCTTGTTTTGGGCCGATAGTAGCAACTGCAGAGATTTCTGATTTCTCATCTATATAGTGCTCTGAATAACACTTATTTGTAACAAATTTATGAATGAGATATCTCTCGTAGCTGATTACTTAAAAATTTAAAATTAAAAAATAAAATCAAACACATTGGTTTACGTAGATATCTTCATTTATAGTTGACTATATTAAGGCATGTTTTAGAATAATGGCATATTTGTTTATTCTATGTTACTTATTTTCGTTTTTAATAAAATAAAAATACCATTCATGAAAAAAAATAATAATAAAAAACTCTTTTTCTAATTGGTCTCATTGAAATTGAAAAAATAATTATTTTTGACTAAAATATAAAAAAAAGGTAAAAATAAGCCAATAAGCTAAGTTTATTTTATTTGTTTTCATATTTGGATAACTATTTTATTTTTTGGTTAAATTGTTTACCCTTGTGGTTCTTCTCATTCAGATGAATAAGAACAATTAAAATTCATGATTAATTTTTTTTTTAAATTCCAAATTTCAAAATAAGCAAAATGCATACTTTTGTCCCAAACTAATCCTAAATAGGACTTGGCTCGCCATATCTCCATAACTGAAAGGGCTATTGGTGTATCAAAAACTTTGGATATAAAATTCAAAACAAGGCTATATTTCCATATATACTATGTCAGGGTTCTAAGAGCATTTCCAACATTTTCCTTTAAAATAGCTAACAAAAGTAAAAAAAAAAATATAATATCTATTTTAGCTAACTATTTTTTTATATACACTCTAATACTATTATCTATTTTTGCTATTTATTTAAACTAAAAGTATCTCCAACAGGCTCTCTATACGAGGGGTATTAGGTACAATAGCTGGTCCAACCTATATTTACCATCTCCAACAGGTTTTTTATCTGACTAACTATTATAAAAAAAATATTTCTGCTAATTATATTTGGCTAGCAAAATATGTTGTTTCTATAATAGATAGTTAAATGAAAAACCTATTTCAGTGATTTAAATCACAACTAGTTAGTTATTTTAGCAAAGAGACTTCATTTAGAGGACCTGTTAGAGATGCTCTAAATATTTTATATCCAGTGCCTTTGGTCTCTAATTTTTTGGATTCTTTGTTCTAAGTGTTACAATGGAGGCTGGAACACAATAAGCAACCAAAAGACTGAAAAAAATAAATAAAATAAGAACAATTATTATTTTTATATAAAAATACACGTAATTATTTCATATTTGGTTATAAACAAATACGACAATATTTTATTTAAAACTCTATTTTTCATATTTTCTTACTCACCAATATATATAAAGATATTCTCTATTTGTCAATTCGTCTACTCGAGTAGTTATTTTCGAACGATCAACAGCCATAGTATCTATCAACTCTTGTAACGCCATTTTACCTTGAAGACAACACTTTGGAAGTTGGGTTAAGTTCCAAATTTGGGTTCAATAAGTGCAGCATTTTGAGGGCCCACATGGGTCAAAAACCCTCTTCCTGTTGATCTCATTGATTTTGGCAGTCAGTGGAAATAATTACAAAAGACCACTAGGAGGGAGGAGTAAGCCAAGGTCAGTTTATGGACTCAAGCCAATCAAAGGTTCTTACAAAGTGGGCTATTAGGAATATTAGATAGACTGCACATTGACTAATAAGCCTAGTACAACCAAAGACATCTTATTCTGCTTTTGATAACCTTAATTTTTTTTTCCTTTTTGTGTGTGTGTGTGTGAGATAAAACTAAGTTCTTCGTAAGTCCGTACTTGCAATAAGTGTGACAATGCGAACAAAAATGCCTTATTAAGTATTCTAGATTCACTATTACAACAAAGTTTTAAAAGACTTGTTTGGTCAAATGCCTATTTTTATTAGATAATTACTATATTTAATAGTATTTAGACCACTATAAATTATAGGATTGATTAATTATTAATCCTTTTTTAAAAAGTTTGTAGAAGTATTAGTCATAACGCTAAGTTTTTTAAATGTCAGGTTCTACTTTTAAACAAAAAATATTTTTACTATATTTTTGCCCTATGATTTGCGATCCTTACCCTAGCTGCAGTTGTTATGAAGACCCTAGCTGCCTCTTGTCGTTTTCTTGCCACAACTTTTGTTATCATTGTCATCCATCACTGTCGCCATCGATTATCATCGTTACTATCAACATTATTACCGTTTACCCAACTATAGAGCGAAATGGTTGTTGGCAATATGAATTTAATTGGCTGGCAGAAGTAGAATTCAATTGGCTATATGAATTTAATTGGCAGAATTCATTAATAATTCAATTCTTTGTAACCCCAAATTGAATTATGAAATCAATAGACCAAAATTGATTTCTGAATTCAATTGGCCAATTGATTTCTTGATTTATTACCATTCATTTGATATGTGTAACTCTCATGAGAGAATGGCTATATATATAGATTTTATCTGTTATTCTGATGACACAAAACAGAGAGGAGAAGAAAGAAACTGAAAATGTGAGACTGAAATAGCAGAAAAGATAGACAAATTCTGATATTTTAAAGCCGTGAGAGTGAGAGAGAAAAAGACAGATGAGATACATTCGAGTAGCCGATCTTTGAAGGTGTTCCAACGTTCGGATTTACCGTTTTATCCTAAAAGAATCACGCCGGTGGAGATACCTACAACACTTTTAGTATGCGGCGAATCTTTTTTAAGAAAACTGCGTTTGCAAGACTCGATTTACATATTTTGTTCATGTTATTTTTGCAATTTCGTTTTCTATAAATTCTGTTTATTGTAATTTTTAAAAGTTAATAAAGATGTATTTTCTGGATCACCGAGTATGTATCTTGTGTTGTAATATTTCTCAAATAATGGTTTCGTCTGGTCAAACTCGAGCAAGCCACCAATGGCATTCCGGAGAAGGACTTGGATCGGCCATGGTGGGTTTGGGGTTGTCCAAGGAGGGATTCTCTTAGATAACACCATCGTCACGATGAAACAAATTCTTGACCAGGACTCGAAACGAGATGAGAATTTCGTGAACAAAGTAGAGATCATAAGCAAGATACAGCATCGAGATTTTCTCTCTTCGAGGTTGTTGCATTCCCAGCAACGATTGTGTTTTCTCTATTCATATTTAACTGAAAAATTACTCGGTACAATTTTTTTTTGGTAAAAAATAAGAGAATGATTGAAAATTTTCTCTTTTAGCTAAGAATTTTCTCCGTTAACTAATATTTTCTTGAGAACTTAATTGTGAATTTTATTAATATATATATATATATATATATATATATATATATTAAATGTGTCTTTGATTGTTACACTAGAAATTTCTCAATTTCTCAATTTCTCAATTTTTTTTTCTATTAAAACAGAGAAATTTCTTAATTTAAAGAAAAAAGTAGGAATTTCTTAGTTATTTTGTGTTCAAATGGGATTTAGGAGTATTTTAAATATAACAACATAATATCGGGCCTAATTTTTTAAAAAAATTTGGGATAAAACTAATTTTTTTACAAATCTTGCATACAGAGCTTCTATTTAAGAACCCCTAAATTATATTATTGGCATAATTTTTTTTATATCAAAGATGTTTGATTGAGAATAAAATAACTTAAGAACAAATTGTCATGACATGATTTTATTGAAATTATTATACAAATATAATAACGGAATAGCAATAGTTCTAATACTCTTGAACCTACTTAGATAAAGAGGTAATAATAGTCCCAAAATAGGAAACTTATGATAATTGAGAAAGTTAAAGGAATAGTCCAATTCCCTTCTCAATTTGGCTATATTATATTATTCCAGCATAGCTCAATTTTACCTCCTTAACCCTAAAAAAAATAGGGCTGAAAAATCTAATAGATAGATAGTTTTATTCCATATTTTTGTAAATATATATTCCTTTTCCAATCTTGAACATTTTAATATCTCCACACATCCGTCATCCAAACACAATGTAAGTAATTACCCGTTTGGTTCAACCGATTTGATGAGAAATACGAGCAAATAAAAAGAAAAACAATTGCTTCACCACATAGATGGAACTAAAGGGGCAGATGGAGCGGCCGTCTTTTTCTAAGTTTTGAAAAAATTTATAAGTATAGTAGTATTAGTCTAAAATATGTTAATATTATATAAATTCGACCTCTTAAAATTTTTTAAAAAACTTAATATTCGTCCCCTTAAGAACTTATAAAAATAATTCGCTCCTATTAAAGTAAAATTCTTCATCCGTCCTTACTTTCATCGTATTGCTTAAAAAAAAGATCGCAATATTTAAACAACATACCCATGTTTTGTGTCCAAATCTATTTCTTAGTTCGTTTGTTTTAATATATTTTCAATAGTAGAATCAAAAAAGAATTTCGAAATTTGGTGTTTTAATTCACCGCATTCTAAAAAATATATACATATATTCGCAAAATTTTAACAAAAATGAACATTGTTTTCTGGCACCAAATATGTCAGTTCATTTATCCAAATAACACTTTTAAGAACAAAATCATGCCATAATTTTGAAATATAGAAAATTTAAAATATGAATGATTTGTTAGAATAAAGCTTTCAAAAACTATATGTTTTTAAAATAAAATATATAAAATTAAAGACATTAAAAATAATATACTATAGAAATAATATAAAGTAAAAATATATTATCTGCGAAACTGAAGCGTGTACCGTCACTGTTCTAAAGTCAATGTTTCTCTCCACATGCAGGTTTAAACAGAGTATATCAGTTCCAATATAAAATCTAAGTGTTCACAAGACTTTTTTATCCAATGTTCACGTCTATTAAAAAGATATGAATAAATCACAAACCGAAGTTATCCATAGTATAAGAAAGTATTAAAAAATAATATAAACATAATAAAAGATCTCTCTTTAAAAATTTATTTCGATTTTATCTTCTCAACACGTATTTTTAAGTTTTTTTTACACAAGATATGTAATAGGCTTGTAAGCCCTTTTATAGAGTAAAATTATAATTAATTTACCACCATTAAATATATTTAATTTGTAACAAAAAAATAATTTATTTACGTAGCCCTTATGATATTAAATAATACTATAATTATTTTATATAATAAAATTAATTTCTCAGACCCAAATAAAGTCACTAATAAATTTGTAACAAAATGATAGTTTTATTAACCACAAAAGAATATAACTCATGGCAATTGAAATCATATGTTTTTTTAAAACTCTCATATAATAAAATATAAGTTTTCTTTTTATTTTTACTAAGATTTTCCAACGTTATTGACAAAGGGGCTAGAAAAGCTTGTTATCCAAACGTCAATGGAATTAGTCGGTCTACGATGACAGTGGGCCAAGTAGGCAAATGAAAGAGAAGTTATTCAATGCTGCTGCATTGCAGCAAAGCAATTTAGTGTGAATTTCACGTGAAAAGTGGTGGCCCACACAAATGTGTAGTTCAAATTATTTTGATTCTACATTGAATATATGGATGTCAATTATATTTGTACTCGTCCCATCTCACTTTTCTTATCCCGTTTTATATGGGGTTTTTTCGCACTTGTTAGGTAACGAGTAGAAGACGGTATTTACAACTCTCGTCCCGTTTTTTTTCGCCCCGCTCCTAATTAAATAAATTAAATATAATTAATATATAAATATGTATATAAATTTTATTTTTTAACAATATAATATAACTAAAATACAAAAATATTATACTTATTTTTATTTTTTTATTTGTATTTCTTATTTTTTTTGTTTTTAATTATAGTTATTGATCAATATTATTAATTTAACATCTTATCATGTCATTATTGTTAGTATTAATTTCTTTTAAAGTGAAAAATATATTTTTCGTTACGCTTCTACCCCGCTATTTTCTCAACTATTTTTTTTCAATCATGTCCCGCTAATAAACAGAGTGGGGGGTGAGGGAACACACTCCCGCTCCAAACCCGTCCCGTTGCTATCTTTAATTGAATAATTTTTCAATGATAAAACAAATGAGAGGAGCAAGGCGCAGCCCTTGTGATCTTGTTCCAAATCAATTAAAAAAGGAATTATTCATGTTTTTGGGCACTCTTATGCTGTAAACCGATTTTTAAAGAGAGTTCTATCCAAGGAATTTGAAACATTTCTTATCAGAATAGTCATCATGCCAAGTATGGAATGTTAGATGACTTATAGGGTAGATTAAAAAAATTTAGCTGTCGAATCCTAATAGATGAGTGAAATTGCCGAAATGTAAAAAGGTTACTATTTGGTCAGTGTTGATGAATTGAGGACGCAAAGATGTCGGCTACAGAGTATATTCCGATCCTATATATCCCCTGTCAATTAAATAAAAAACTTTTAATACATATAAGTCACTTAAACACATTCTCTTTATAAACCAATTTTATAAGAATGAGTTCTACACCTACGGTTTGTAAGAGCAGCCAACTCTCTATCTCACCACTCTCTTTTTCTTTCATTAATTTCCTCTTCCCCCTTCCGTGTCAAACAAAGCCCTCAATTTCTAACCACTTTCAGACGGTTTTCTTGACCTCTTTCTTGACGACGTACCCATACGGAAGTAACTCCAAGAAAAGAATATGTCAGACGTTGCTTTCCTTTTTGTAGTTTTCGTTTGTTCGCTTTCCGAGTTTGGCTCTACGCGGAGGAAGATACCAAACAGCCATTGACAAATTGAGAAGGATCAATGAGTATGCTGGAGTGAAGAAAATCCTGGTCTAGGATTAATGGAAAAGTATGTATTCAGAAAAAAAATACTCAAAATTTTATCTCAAAAATAATTTATAGGGTGTAGATTCATATTTAATAGGATGTGAAATACACACACCAAGTGAATCCTAACCATTTACTTTAAATTCGGAGTAATTTTCTTAGTATTTTTTCTGAGTTCATACAAGGACGGAGCCAAGATTATTGTTCAGTTGAGTCATATTTTAAAAATTATAAATATATTTTTAAAACTATAGATATAATAAGAAAGAAAAAATAAATTAAAATGTTACTCAAAATGCATCAATAACAATCGTTAAAAACTCAGCAAAGATCCCACAAGTCACAAAAATTCAACGATAAAATTCAAATATTAATACACAAATATTCATATATAATCAGTAAATAGAGAATAAAATCAAATATTTACTATGACTCCGTCCTTAATTTTTCCTACATCATATATATATATATATATGAATTCATATGCAAACATTAAATGTATCATTCTCTACTAAAAATATTCTTACAATGAGAATAGAAAGATATCTAGTGATCATACATTTAATTACTCTAGATTTACAGTGAAATTAACTACAAAAACACACCTTTCGTAAGAATCAATAAATAAATAAATACTACTACAGATAATAATTTATTAACAGTAAATTCCCATAATCCAAGCTGAAAATAAAACATACACTCTTCCACTTCCACATAAGAACAGTAATAGCGTAGCACAACAATGAGCCTAAGGGGAATACCTCCTGGAGAGCGTAGTGGCGCCGGCAACGACGCGAGGCAGCGAGAGCAAGGGCTTAGTTCCCTCGCGATGTGAACGGCGGCGACCACGCCGACCAGGGAAAGGGGCGAACGATGACACCAAGGGAAGGGGGCAAACGGCGGTGACGCGACGACTCTTAGTTCACGACGACGTCAACGAGCAAGGACGGAGATAAGAAAAGAAAAACTCTCGCGGCGGCGTGAACCTTAGAAGACTAAAGTAGAAGATGAGGCTCAGATCAGAGGTTGTGCCTGTGATTGTACATTTGTAATGTGAATGCCTGAATGGGAGCGTGAATTGGGTGAGATATAAAATTTTCTTGGAGAGTGGGGGCATGTATGTAAATTTGTAAAATTTATGTAGATTAGAAAAAAAAATTTAATAAGTCACTTGGGGCATTTGCCCCCACTAGTCCCTTCGTCTCTCCGTCCTTGAGTTTATAATATTGTTGAAGATTAATAGATTGTTCGAACAGTGAAGAAATCGCTCCGCTCAAGCGGTGAGATATCTGTACAGAGATATTAAAAGCATTTATAGATCACTCGATAACTACTAAATACCGAGAGCATTCATTGATCGCTCAATGAATGCTCAAGTAATCTATGCAAAAATGCATGGATTAAGTGCTACCTAGAGTTTTGCGCAGCTCATGTTTTTATGTTATTTTGAGACATATTTTTTTTCTTCTTTCAATCCTATAAAGTTTGTACTCTTTTCTTCAAATGTTTATATTAAATGTGTGCATCCATGGACGTAAACTCTATTTACCAAATCACCTAAATACTTTGTTTTTTTATTATGTGATTAGTTTTGTTGTATTGTTTGTTATTTATATTCTGTGATATATGTGCGTTATTCAAAGAGTCTTATGAATTAGATTTGATCGTAATTTTAATTGAATTCACTTCATTATTCGGTCTTGTGTATGACGATTTATCATTTTAAAGGTGCCTCATAGTTTAATTATTTATTTATTTTTATTCATTTTAACAAATTAAAGTAAAACACTTCGACTACCCGGGATTTAGTTTTGCCTTGTTTTTATTCGTTCCTCCCATTCCTTCCACAAATATCCTATCTACATTTAGATGTCTAATACCAAGACGTGCATAAGTGATTATGAGTGATGAATGAATTGTCACCTCCTTGTTCTTGTATATGTTTTCATTTCTCTCTGAGCTCAACATTCTTCCATTTTTCCTATTTTTATTTATTATATTTTTTTATTTTGTGAAGAAAATTATGAATTGTTTGTAGCTTTAGTGTAAAAGCTTATACTTTTACATTTATCTTATAATGAAAATTTTAAATATTAAAAAAGATCTTAACAAAAATAAAAAAAAGAAAAAAGAAAAAAAAATTATTGAGACCTTTATGCATTTTTTTCATCTTTAGAGAGTACTTGGTTTAAATGAACTCATGAACCTATAAATTATAATTAAAAACACGTGATTTATAATTATATTAAAAATAATATGAACATTTAACAACTCCGTTGAGGAAAAGAAATGCGAAAAATATACCATTAACACCCCTCCAGCACCAAATTACAAAAGAGAAAAATGCAAAAAATATACCATTAACACCCCTCCAGCACCAAATTACAAAAGAGAACAGTATACCTCATTTTCCATCCCAATTTTCAAGTTGGGAATTTAAGAAGAAGAAGAAGAAAAACAAAAAGTAAAGAAGTATATATATATATATTTTATTTTTTATTTTTTGATGGGCAGCGGAAAAGGGAGAGAAAAAGGGAATTAGGGGGATTCAAATTTCTAATCGAAAATTTATAAAGCTAAAATTACTGTGCAAAGCTCCTCGAAGTATAATTATATATAAAAACTTTAAAAATGAAAAACCTTGAGAGAAAGCCGAGTTCACCCTTAATTTCCCCGGAAAACTCGGATTAGTGACTTTTAATGTCGTCACTGTTGTTGTTGATAGATATGTTGCCACTGCTGTTGCTGGTTGGTGGCTCCGCCGTTGTTTGGGTGACCACCGCCACCGATTAGAGAACTTATGGCCGCCGCTAGAGCTGCCGTGAAGTTTGGGTCCGCCGTGAGGGCGTTCATGGTGTCAGCCAATGAGGTCTGCTGGGCTTGATTCACTGCCGCCGCCGCCGCCGGCGGCATCGGCGGAGGTTGTTGTCCAAATTGAGCAGCTCCGATCACATGTTGTGACATTTGCAGCCCGGAGAACTTTGACTGGTTATAAAGTGGTAGTGGCTGGCCAAAGATCTGCGGGAGGAGAGAGGCCGGCGAGGCAGCGGTGAAGTTCGGAGGTGGGTTTGGCAAGGGGAGGTGGTGGTGGAAGGAGTTTGGCGGTGGCGGCCTTTGGAAGTGGAGTGGGGTGGGGTTGTGGGTTAGGTCTAATGTGACGGTGGGGAAGGGGGCGGAGGCGGAAATGGTGGGCATGCTGGATGAGAAAGGGAGGAGAGTTCTGGCTAGGAAATTGGAGTTCATTAGGCCGTCCGCGCTCGGCATGGACCCGGAAAGAAGCATCTGTGCTGCCGACGACGTTGTCGCCGCCATGGCCATGGCGGCCGGAGGCAGTGGGTGGTTGTGACTGCCTTCGTAGGTGGTGACCAGGATGGTTTTGTCTTCTGCAGATCTTTGGACCTGTTCATGCATGCCCCCACCGGGATGCAAATTAGGACAAGAAATCTAAATTTATGATTGAATAAATAATAGCTCCGCTACCGAAAATTAATTTAATAAAAAAGTAAATTAAGAGGAAATATATAAATAAGGAAATTAATTTTTACTTGTTTAATTTGCAAGAAAATTAGTAGAAATTAAATTAAATTTTTAACTTTCACGTTTGCCGCCGAAAAACTGTTGAAATCAAATTACTTTTATGCAGAAGAAATCCTAAAAACTAATGAAATGTTGCATATCTGAAATTCTGAGTACAAAATAAAATTTCTCCAAATTTGGGATGAAAAACAGGTGGTAGCAACTTGATTAGATATGCACTTAAAAGACCATATAAATTAATTAATTAAATGGGAAGTTAACAAGAAAATATAAAAGTTAACAATCAACAAGTACCATTACAAGTAATTACCTAATATTTTCTTGAAAAATAAGAAGTTCAAAGAAAAACAAAATGGAAGACATACTTGCTTTCGAACCGGGCAGCCGGCTGCCATGGTGCAACGGTAATAGGCCCGAGGGCATGGGTTTCCTTTTGCCATTTTTTGCCCATACTTTCTCCATTGACATCCATCGGAGATCTGCAAGCAACGAATTCCAATTAATTTATCTGAATATGTATACATATATATGACTTGAACTGTGGTTCTAAATTGTTACACGGCCACCATCAATATCGAACAATATGTATTAGTTGATACGTGGATGAATATCAAAAATTTAAATTCTCATCATGTATCAATTAATACAATAAGTAACAATCCATATTTTACGTACCATAGGGGCCTCTGATCGTGCTCGGACGGAGACCCGGGCTTTCCTCATGGTGGCCTCGGCGGCTTGATCAACACTCTTCAAAGGGCTCAATCGAGCAACCGTACAAGGACCCTGGTTGGAATTCGATCCATCCTCTGGACTCCCCTCTCTTCCATGATCATACAACTCCTTCGACGCCGCCGCCACCTCCTCCACACTATTTTTCGGCGGGCTTCGTCCCTCCAATGAAGAGAGTGAACGCTCCTCCGTATTGGCCGCTGGGCCAAGTTCCATGAACTGTCTAGGAGCCATTTGTCCTCCTCCTCCTCCTCCATCGCAGCCACGCTTCTTATTTTTATTCTCCACCGCCGCCTTCCCGTCTGCCGTGTTATTCTGATCATGTTCTTCCCTGTCATCGGATTTCTGATCGGGTTGTTGTTGTCGTCGTCGTTGTTGTTGTTGCTGCTGCATCAGTGACATCAGATGCATCTGAAGAGCGTTATAATTAGTAGTAATATGATTGAGCATGTCTCGCAGCCGTTGATTCTCTGCGTTCATCCGTTCCAGCTCCGCTTGAAGAACCGCCAGCTAAAAGCAGCCAGTAACATGAACTCAATCCATGGAAACACTCAAAACAACCCATGATCATAACAATATCTACCCGCTAGCGGTATCGAAATACGTAGAGATAAAGATCACAATGTAACGATATCATAAATAATTCATCAGTTTTGAGCACTATGGGTATCGAAAATTGGATATCGCGGTCTTGAATTTTCTAAAAACATCAACAGCTGACTTTAAAACTCGATTACATTTAATTTTGGACTCCTTAAGCTCAATTTATCACAATTTAATCAGTACCTACTTGCGTAAGAAGTAAGAACATATTTTTACTGAGTCAAGATAGATTCAGAATTACTCGTTCTTACCTCAGTCTTAACTCTTTTATCTTCAGAATTCGGCGATATTCCATCGTCCACCATTGATTGATCACTACTGGTATTAGCAGTCAGAAGGTGGAGGCCGGTCTATAATTAAATCCATATGGAAAAATTCAGAGAACCAAACTATCGGAGTGGGACGAAGACGAAGTACTAAAAAAGTGAAAAAGAATTTATCAAGTGGGAATTAAGCTCACGTTGACGTTGAAATCGCACTGATCATCAGGCAAATCCAACTTTCTATCGGCATCGGCGGCGGTGGAGGCATCTGCCACGGACTCGCCGTGTTTCTTGTCGGCGAAGAAGAAGTCCATCTCGTTGATGACCGTCCGTTTGTCGTCGGACGGCGTGGAAGCGTTCTGATGATCGTGGGTGGAAGTGGAGCAGTTGAGGTTGAGTGGGAATTGGATGGTGGTGGTGGTGGTGGTGGTGGTGGTGGTGGGCGGGAGTGGTGGCGATCTGCTGGTGGTGGTGGCGGCTTCCATGGGTTCTAGCTTCAACTTAGGCGGAGGGTAGTGGTGGTTATGGTGGTTGCGGTGGTGGTTGTTTTCGGGAAAGGAATTGATGACGGTGGGCTGGTGGAGGAAGAGTTCAAACCGATCTGAATTCACGGTGTGTCCACTTCTGTTAGCCATAGAATATTACGAGGGAGAGAGAGAGAGAGAGAGAGAGAGGACTGAAGAGGAGCGATGGACCCGGCAATTAAAAGGGAGGGTTCAGACTTGGAGAAGAAGACCAAAAACGAAGTAGGGAATTAGGTTTTAGATGTGATTAAAAGAGAAAATGAAGGTTTGATCTGGGAGGGGCTTGCGGCTATTCTCGCTCAAGTCTCTTATGGTCCACTATAATTTATGAACTATGGCCCTATTAGGCCTAAATTGTAAGAATTCCATTTATTTTTTTGTTTTTTTAGTTTTATAATTTTATAATTAATTTTTTAAAACATGAATTGCCTCGATTGAGCAGAGTTGAAAAAATATTTTTTTTAATTTCTCACATTTTCTTATGAGATGAACCTAAAAAATTCAAAAAAAAATGTTCCAAATTTCTTGTTATTTTTTTCATCTTTTATGATTTTTTTTTTTATTTTTTGGGATATTTTTTTATTTTCTTGATTCATCACGATATAACAAATCTAAAAATATAACTATTTTGAAAAAAGTTAAAAGAGATTTATTAAATACAAAAAAAAATCACATAAAAGCTTTAAGGTGTCTTTTTTCGCGTATCTAAACATTTTTTTTAATTTTTTGGCCAATTTTTTTCTACTTTTTTGGTTTTTTATAATGACATAAATCTAAAAAATATCATCATTCAAACTAATTAATATAAATTTTTTTCACTAAAAGGTGAAAAAAGCCCCATAAAAAAACTATCCCATACGGTAAGTAATATAAAACTTGGCATATTGACTTATTTTGGCTCTTATTTTTTTTGTCTTTTTTGTCATTTTTTATATTTTTGTTAATTAATTTTTACTTTTTCAAATTATCTCAATAAAATGAGTCGAAAGCTACAATAGTTTAACTGAACTACAAAAAAAAGTTTACTAAATACAAAAATAAATAATATAAAATAAACAAATAAATAATTATCTCAAACCGAATCTTTTTAACTTGTCTTGATAAAAGAAGTCAAAAAAAAAATCTACGAGAATATTTGTGGTGACTTAAATTATAAAATTTTAAACTATAACTAAAATATGTGATTATAATTTTAAATAAAAATTTTACTTTTGTTGAAGTTGTGAACTTTTTCTATTTGTTAATTTAGAATAAAAATTTATAAGCAAGGAAGTATAAGCAAATTTGTTTAATTTTTTTTTAAACTTTTTATAAAATTATAAATTAAAACCTATAATTTAAGCAGTAGCAAATTCTCCTATAATATTTTGATCGTTCAAAAAATTAAAACAACCATTACAAATGAAAAGAAGTAAAATAAAATAAACAAATAAATAATTATTTCGATTTTCAAATGGCACCTATGACAGCAAATATTGTGATTAAAAATACGAAATATACAATAAATAAAATAAAATTGTTGTTATTACAACACTAAAAAATAATTGAAAAAAAATTCAAAGTTTCAACTTCCAACTATGAATATCTAAGTTTACACATATCCTTTTAAGACAAAGTACCATTAGTTGTAATTATCTGGTTTAAACAAAAGCACGTCCTAAAATAATTAATAAGCTTTTCAAATCTTTTGATGTGACTTCTAATCTCAGTGAATATCTCAACTGGTTGCTAAAAATTGAGTTAAGTTGTCCCAATTCATAGAAGACCTAGATTCTTTATTATAAACAATAAATTTTAGAGCATTTTTAATACAAAATTTTTAAATAGTTAGTCAAAATATAATAAAAAATATATTTTTTATTTTAATTAATTATTTTTTTTAATCTATATACTTTTAACACTACTATCTATTTTAACTATCAATTTAAACTAACTTAATAAATTTTTTTTAAAAAAATATTTAAAAATTATAAAACTAGGGTTTGAAAAAAATCAGAAGAAGCAATTTTTGGGACAAGAAAAATTGAAACCAGAAGATAAATCGAAACCAAGGGAAATCGAAATCAAAGAGGAAGCAATTTTTGAGGTTGTCATCGTCTCGGTGGCTCTTCTCTGTTGCCAATGTCTCGCTGGTTCTTTTTCGTCGCGTTTTCTCCGTCGTCAACGAGAGGTGAGATTATTTTGAGAGAGCATAGGGCAAGCAAAGAAGAAAGAGATGAAACCCAACTGCATATTGTTGCCAATGATGAGAATGAGAAGAAAGAGCTGAACAGTGCATGAAAAGGCAAGAAATAGAAGACAACGAGCTAAAAGAGCACACCAGAAATAACTAGCTACAAAGCACTTTTATAAAATACAGAGCATTATAGAAGATTTGTTGGAGCCACTAAAATAGAGATATATTATCTATTTCAATGTGTAGACATGTTGGAGATGCTCTTAGAGGTTATAATTCATGAAATCGCCTTGCAAATTTTATTTTAAGGTCTCATTTGGTAATTAATTTTAAATTAATTTAAAATTAAAATTTTTTTTTATTGAAAGTTCAAAAATTAAAAAATTAAAAAATCTAAATTTTTAACTCAAATTTTTTTTTATTTTTTATAAATAAAAAATAAAAAATTATAAATTATAAATATTATCAAATGGGTCTTAAAATTTTAACACGCCTCTCTCCTCTCTTTTTTTTTTTTTCTCTCTCTCTCACAGCGATGTCCAAAGGACAGCTAGAAGTTGAAAAAAAAAGGGGAAAAAAAAAGGACAGCTAGAAGTGGGACCAGGGCTGGCTGGGCCCCAAGTCCAAGTGGAGTGGGGATAGGGTGGGGTTAAGTTCAATTGGGAGAGGACTGAGGAGAGATGGAGGAGCAAAATAAGAGGGATTTTATCAAATGCACATTTTTTTGATACATATTTTATGTAATAAAATATTTATATATATGATGTATTAATAATTGTATAAGTAAGAGTTCAAAGAAAAAAAAATGTAAATTTAGAATCACCCCAAAAATATATTTGTTCATGTAAATGAAGAAAATTTTATTTTTTTTAATTGATTTAAGCTATGAGTTTCATCGCCAAACATAAGATGAATTCTATGACTTGAATCAATAAAAAAAAATTAATTTTTCTTTATTTATATTGATGTTTATCTTGAGCAAAATAAAATTATGAAGTACTTTTAAAATATTATGTTATATTATTTATATATTACTATTCACATATAAAAAAGTTAGATATAGAGTAAATAATCAGCCTTATTTTTTGCGAACCAAACAAGGTAGGTCACTATTGTCGTCCCTATAGCTTGAGCCTTGAGGGTTTGGGCAGAAAATGGGGAGTTGAATTGATTGCGTCTATCATTCGTCAAAGATTGGGAATTCAGATCGAGGCGTTCCACAAATTCGCCACCACGAGTCCAGCCAGGTCCACCGCCGGGGTGCACCGCTTTTCATAGACGCATTTGATTTAGAAATTATGATTTATTTATTAAGTTTTTATTTATTTATTTTAGACTCATTTTAATAAAAAAAATAAAAAAGTAAAAAAAATTAAAAAATAATAAATTTTACCGAAAACGAGAAAAATCTAAAAAATATAAAGAATTTGATCAAATGATTATAATTTTTTTATTAAATATAAAAAAAGTCTATAAATTTCAATTTAGCATTTATAAATGACAAAATTTTTGTACCACATAAATTGAGCTTATGAGATTATGAGCTTATTTTGTATTTAAATACTTATTAAATAAAATATTATTAAAAGTGATTTGTAGTTTAGTTGAGCAATTAAGAAGCTCAAAATATTGTACAAGAATTATCAATAATTATTTTATTTTATTTTTAAAAATAAATTAAAGTGTATAGAATATGTATAGACTTTTATGCTTAGAAAAGATATAGGAAGCTTTATAAAGATACCCAACTACTTAACTTAAAAACCAAATTTCTAAAAAATAATAAAAACTTAACTTTTTTCTGCATAATTTTTTTATTAAATATAAAAAAATCTAATAAATCTCTATTTGACATATTCAAAGTCAAAATATGCACCAAGCTCAATTCATAACAAATTGTCATTTATTGATACTAAATTGGGATAATTTTTTATATTTAATAAAAAATTTATTATTATTTGATTAATTTTTTTATATTTTTTAAACTTTTCTTGTTTTTAGTAAAATTTATTATTTTTTAATTTTTTAATTTTAAATTTTTTTTATTAAAATGAGTCTAAAATAAAAAAAAAATTATAATTTATTAAACCAAACACTGACAAGTGAAAAAACAGTGTCTATAATTTTATTCATTCACCACCCAAGGAGGCCCGACGCCTCCCTCGTGACGCCGAATATTTACCTTTATTATTTGTTTTTTTATTTTTTTTCTTCATTACAAGAATCTATTTGACATGTTCTAACATCATTTTTTAAAAATATTTCTAATATAAGTTACCTAATTAGCGGAAATTTTCCAATGTATTTATTTGGTTAAATAAGTTTCGACTCTATATAGCAATTGTCACTGTTACCCCTTTTTGGACAGGTTGCCGCATTCCAGAGAGTGTCTGGTCTTCCACTTTGCATATAAATAGGCAACGTTTTGCACAGAAATAAGAAAGAATCAACTTGGATAACAAAACTTTGCCAAAATTCATTCCCACCCAATATTTCGACATTCATTCCATACTGTTTCGAGCCTCGCTCGTGTTCTTACTTGCCTCTAAAGAGTTTTTGAAGCACGTATATTGGATCAGAAGCTTCGTATTCTCACCACCAAGAGGTTATTTGAGGTGATTACTCACACGAGGTAACCTTAGGATCCCATGACTCTACTTAAACCCTCTTCTTCTTTCTCTGAAAGTGTCGTGGATAAAGTTTTCATTATTTTGTTTCTTGTTTACCATTTATTTCAATGTAAATATTCATTTCTTCCAAGCCTTCTATTTCGTATATTTACATTTGTTTACATAATGCTTTGATGCACATAAGAACACTGGACACATCAGAAACTTACTAATGATCTGGAACATAAAGGCCGCAATTTTTCTATGTCACGGTTGTATGTTCTGTTAAACTCACAGTGACAATCGTTATATTTGGATATACACCAGTACGTTTAGACCTTTTATAAGGATAGTCATAATATTTTTTTTTGTTACGATTGTGACATTATTTTAGGGCCAAAAGTGGCAAAACCCCTGTCAAAGCTCTTTGTTATATGTTTATTTCAAGTTTGTACAGTGTTTTGTTGTTTTGTTTAATATTTTCTCTTTATGTACTTTTGTCTATCTTTTCTGTTAGGTAATAGATGATAGATCTAGTCTAAACCAAATGGGCTATAGTCTCTATTTTACATACCTTCATATCTACATGTTCTGAGGATATGTTAATGTTACGCTTGCCTTCTTTTTTCTTATGTTTCTCACAGTCGTTATCTCCATTTGTTACGGCCGTGCAGTTTATATGAGATCAGTAGCATGTAAATGTGTTTTAAGTTCTTTGGTATTCATTTTTTATATCTTATATATTCTGTTTAGAGCTATTACTTGCATAGAGGATGAATGATGGTAGATCTAGCCTAAAACCAATAGGTTATGGTCTCTGTCATGCATATCCTATTCATCTAAGCCTATTTCAAGCCACGTGCAATGCATATACCCTTTCTGTATCTCCTAAAAACTATGGCCGCGACATTTATTTGTTATGACCATGAGATATTTTCATTTTGTTCTTTGCGGTAACCCTATGTTTGTCATAGCCACCTATTTTGTGATTATATTTGTCACGGCTGCAACATTTGTTGCTACGCCTGTGAGTTTTGTGCATGATCGATAGCTTAAATATAATGTTTAACTCTCTTCAGCTTGTTTTGCACAGCCTGTTCACATCATGAAAGGTACAGAAATATTATTGCATAACCATTAGAATCTTACTTGTTCGTTTACCGCTTATTTGCATATTTTTTGCTTTGCTTTACTTAAACAATACATGTATCATATCTAGAAATAACAACCAAATTGCATGACCCTAGGATCGTAGTCAAATTTTTGATTCGTTATTTGCTTTTGTTTGGACTCTCTTTAACCTTCTATTCGTATATGTTATCTTTAAAAAGTTTACAATAAGAATCAACATTGACAAAATAAAGGTCAACCTCACGGTTTGGTGAAAATGGTTCCTAACACATTCTATTTTCGTACCATAACTCCTGACCCTCTTTTTATCTGGTTACGCATTTAAAAGACCTGCAGTCTTCTTTTGTTTTTCTTGATTTTTCTCAAAAATCAAATGACGCCTCTATTTTTTTAAAAAGATGCTCAGATATCTTAAACTTTTATTTTAAAAAGAAAAAAAAAATTTCTAAACACAATAGATATCTGGTGCATCCCCCACGTGCTCTCATCAAAGCATTTGCACTTACGAATTTTAGTGTATATCTCGTTTGTTAGAATGCCTCTAACTTTTGTGATATTTCGCTCCGTCATATTATTAAAAAGGGGATTGCTAAATTCTTCATCCTTTATTATTTATGAAAAGAAATTTTTGAAATTAGAGAGAGGTAGGTGAAAAACCCCATTATTTAATTGATTTGCACCAATCAATTTAACCAAAAAAAAGTACTGCAAATGAATAAAACAGCCACACGAGCAAATAAATTCTATCAAATAAGACACATTGACTTTTACATAGAAACTCTCAACTCGAATAAAAATAACAAGACCAATTCAGGTCTAGAAAGATCAAACACTATAAAATATTGTTGATTACAAAAAAATTTATAAACCACTGTTGAATCCACAACCTACACTGTAAGCCTATTCTTACCGAATTCACGTACATCAACTCTAAACTTGATCGTTATTGGAATCCACTACTGAATTTTAATTGCTGACGGAATCCACCACTAGACTTTGAATCTTTGAGAATCCATTCAAAAAATTTCACGAACTATAATGAATGTTGATGATTTGGTTGCTTGATGACAATCTTGAAAGCACAGAGATTATCGAATCATCAAGTTGATCGCCTCTCAATACTCTAGAGAATTTTCTTTTACGAACACAACGGCTGAAGAGTTTTTTTCAACCACCATATAGGCACTTTGGTGGCTAGAGAATAAAACATTCAAATGAGGCATCAAACATAAAACCCTAGCAGTCCCTTTTATAACACAACCACAAAACCGTAGCAGCCTCAATCCTAGTTAAAACTCACGAAACCCTAACTGAATTAAAAGAGACTCGCGTATAAGACTGCTTGAGCGGTCTGTTTACTGCTCAATCGGTTAAATCAACCTTGTAGTAATTTTATGCAGATACAGTGAAACCAAGAGACCTTTTTGACCGCTCGAGCAGTCTGGTATTAGTTGCAGTATTTTATACTTTTTTTAAACTCCTTTTCTTGCACTATTTAATACCATGCAACCTATTATACTATTCTCACAAAAATAAACGTTAAATTATTAAAGAATAAAACATTAATTATTTGTCACAGATTTTTAAAAAAATAAAGAATTAAACTGGAGGTCTAATTTTCTAACAATAGCAAACCAAGAACTATGTAATTAGATTAGGCTAAGACCTCATTTTGGCTATTTTCTTAGTTTTTTTGGTATTTTTTATTTTTTTTAATTTTATTTTTATTTTTATTTTTATTTTTTAAATTGTGTTGATGAGAGAAATGAAAATGAAAATAAAAAAATCTTAATCAAAATATAAAAAAAAAAGTTCACATAAAACGAAAACAAGTAATATAAATTTGGCTTTTTACAAATTTTTTTGAACTTTTATTACATTTTGGTCAAAAAAATTATTATTTTTGCTTGTCTAGATGAGAATTTTTTTAAGTATTGGAGTTTGATCAAATCAATGAAAACAATTCACTAAAATACATAAATATGCAAAAGACAATAAAAAAAATAAACAATTATCCTAAACATGGCCTAAATATGTGTTTGGTCTAAGTTTCTTTTGTTCTTTTTTTTCTTTTTTTCTTTGTTATTGTTTAATTTGTAAGTTTTTTTTTAAATTTTTTGTGATGAGAAAAATAAAAAAATATTCTTATACGTGCTAAAGTTAATCTTTTTACACTAATATTGAAAAACTACTAAACGTCTATTAACTATCTCTAGCTTA
Organism: Heliamphora exappendiculata; assembly: GCA_034768845.1. NCBI lineage: Eukaryota > Viridiplantae > Streptophyta > Magnoliopsida > Ericales > Sarraceniaceae > Heliamphora > Heliamphora exappendiculata. The sequence continues at coordinate 12,186 of JAOTRH010437927.1, read as the reverse complement.
AAGTGATTTTATATAAAAAGGTAATAAAACAATAAGCTAAGAAATCTTAAATCTATCATAGAATGAAGAAAATCACTCATGAGGGAAAGACCGATTGATCGGTCTGGGAATGGATTGATCGGTTTGAAATAGTTCGTAACAGTTTGTGCAAACTGCAGAAAAAGTCGAGAATCAACCGATTGATCGGTCTGTGTGAGGAACACATGTTATAAGCTGCTAGGATTACAGCAGCCATGACAGTTTTCTTTATTCTCTTACTATATTGTATTCCCACTCTCCAAAACTCTCTCCCTTTTGTAACTATCAAGAATATAGTGAAAGTATGTAATCCTGTGGATGTAAGCACGACTTGTCGAACCACGTAAATATCTCTCTGTATGACTGTGTGATTGTCTCTTCCTCTCTCTTTTTTTCTTTTTTGTTCTTATTCCGTAGATTGTGTGTCTTTTGGTTGATCTTTGGCGGGATTAGTGATAATTTTTTAATTCTCAACAACTGGTATTAGAGTTCCGGGTTAGGAGATTAAAGAACACACATAACAGAAGAAGGAAGATTGACAAAAATTGAGTAGTTCGACGGTTCAGACTTTGGGTATTGGAGAATGCAGATCGAAGATTATCTGTATGGGAAGAAGTTACACTTTTCGCTCAAGGGTTTCAAACCGGAGGGTATAAAGGATAAGGATTGGACCTTGCTTGACAGACAGGTGCTAGGAGTCATCAGATTGACGTTGTCCTAGTTAGTGGTGCACAATGTAATCAAGAAAAAGACTATAGCGGATATGATGGTGTCACTGTCAAGTATGTACGAGACACCATCAGCAAACAATAAGATATATTTTATAAAAAATTTGTTTAATATAAAGATGGCTGAGGGCACACCCATTGCACAACACTTGAATGAGTTCAACACCATTACGAGTCAACTACCTTCAGTAGATATCAATTTTGATGATGAAGTTAGGACTTTGATTGTGTTAGTCTCGTTACCAAATAGTTAGAGGCAATGACAACGGCAGTTAATAATTTTGTCTGGAAGAATAAATTGAAGTATGATAATGCCAGGGATTTGATATTAAGCGAGGAGGTTCACTGAAGGGATTTGGGTGAGGTCTTCAGCTCTGGATTTAATGCCGGTACGACATTGAACATTGAACATTGAAGCATGGAGCTGAGATAATGACATAAATCATAATAGAGGCAGGTCCAATTCCAGAAAGCGCAAAAGTAAATCCAGGTCGGGACAGCAACCACAATGTTGGGGTTGTGGAAAGAATGGACACATTAAGAAGAACTGTAGGGAACAGAAGAAGAAGGTTGATGGCGAGTCAGCTAATGTCGTGAGAGAGAATGTTCAAGATGCTTTGCTCTTATTAGTGGATAGCTCAATTGACTCCTAGGTGTTGGAATTAGGGGCTTCCTTTCACACTTTGGCGCACCAGGAGATTATTGAGAATTACGTGGCCGGTAATTTTGGCAAAGTATACTTGGTAGACGGGGAGCCATTGGATATTGTGGGTACATGTGATATCATAATCAGAGTGCCAAATGGGTCAATGTAGAAAATTCACAAGTTACGACATGCGCATAAATTAATGAGAAATTTGATATTTATCGGGCAGTTAGACGCAAAAGGATATTCATTAACCTTTGTTGGTAGCATGTGAAAAATCACTAAAGGAGTTATGGTAGTAGCTTGGAAAACAAAAATAAGTACCCAATACATGACCACAAGTACAAGGATATAGTAGCGCTTACAAACAGTGGGACATACACGAGCTTATGACATTAGAGGTTAGGGCACATAAGCGAGAAAAGGATGAAGCTTCTACAGTCAAAAGGGAAGCTATTGGGTCTAAAGTCCATGAAATTTGATCTATTTGAGGGCAGTATTTTTTAGAAGTAAAGAAAGGTCAGCTTTTTAAAAGGCAACATGACACCAAAGCCAGCTGCATTTCTTAGAGGCTCACAGTGTTTCATTACATTTATTGACGACTCCAGCAGAAAGGTATGAGTTTACTTCATGAAGCACAAGTTTGATGTGTTTGAAGTATTTAGAAAGTAAAAGGCTTTGGTTGAGGCTGAAATCGGTTCAAAGTTGAAATGTCTGAGATCAGACAAAAGTGGTGAGTCTACAGACAGGAGATTCAGAGAGTTTTGCGCAACCAGTGGATTCAAATGGGAGAAGACCATTCCAAGAACGCCACAACAGAATAGCGTGACTGAGTGGATGAATAGGACGTTGAATGATAGAGCCAGAAGCATGGAATTGCATTTTGGGCTACTCGAGTATTTTTAGACTGATGCAGTGAAGATAGCTGCCTACATCCTAATTAGGGACTGTTAATATCTTTGGGTTTCGAAATTCCAGATGAGGAATGGAACAGAAAATAGGTAAACTTATTTTTTAAAAGTTTTTTTGGTTGCACATCATATGTTCATATTGATTGTGATACTAGAAGTAAGTTGTAATCAAAGTTGAAAGTCTATTATGTTATTGGCTATGGTGATGACTAGTTTAGCTACCGATTTTGGGATGATAAAAATTGGATGATCATCAAAAGCAGATATGTGGTGTTTAATAATCAGGTGTGGTATAAGGATAGGTCAAAGATAGAAATAGACAGTGTAATGCCAGAGTTGAAGAAATTCGAGTTTATTGACTTGGATGGCATTTCTGAAGAAGGCAAACAGAACAAGGATGAGGAAGACAAAGAGAATGTAAATCCACAGGTAGAACACAGTACGCTAGTGACAGCAGTCATGAGATTTTATAAAAGCATTAGATCGCCACAGCGGTGAAACACAGTACGCTAGTGACAGCAGTCATGAGATTTTCTAAAAGCATCAGATCGCCACAGCGATTTTCACCATCCTTGTTCTACATTCTACTCACTGATAGTGGTGAGCCAGAAAGTTATGCAAAAGTCTTATAGACCGAAAATTCAATCAAGTGGGCATCAGCAATGAAAGACGATTCCTTGTTGACAAACCAGACATAGGAGCTGACTAGACTGCCAACTGGAAAGAAGACTCTGCACAATAAATGGGTCTATAGAGTGAAGGAAGAATATGACGACAGCAGACGCGACATGGTCAGATTGGTTGCCAAGAAATTTCAGTAGAAAGAATGAGTTGACTTCACAGAAATCTTCTCCCTAGTTGTGAAGTTGACAAGAATCAAAATAGTTCTAGGAATTGTAGCTGTAGAGGGTTTATTTCTAGAGCAATTAAATGTCAAGATTGCATTCTTCATGGTGAATTAAAAGAAGAAATCTATATGCGTCAACCTGAAGGGTTTGTAGTGAAAGGCAAATAAGACATGGTTTGCAAGCTGAAGAGGAGCTTATATAGTCTGAAACAAGTTCCAAGGCAGTGGTACAAAAAGTTTGGCAGCTTCATGCAGAGTACATGGTTCACTAGGTTAGAGGCAGATCATTGTTGTTATGTCAAGTGTTTTGACAGTTCTTATATCATCCTACTATTGTATGTGGATGATATATTCGTTGTCAGGTCATGCATCGAGGATATTAAGTTGAAGAAGTAACTATCAAAGCAATTTTCCATAGAGGATTTGGGAGCTGCCAAATAAATCATTGGGATGAGAATAGTCAAAAACAAAGATGAAGGGACCGTGAGATTCTCACAGGCAGAGTATGTGAAGAAGGTGTTGAGCGGGTTTAACATGGAAGGCGCAAAACCTATAAGCACGCCTTTAGCTAGCCACTTCAAGCTAACTAAAGATCAATCTTCGAGGACAGAGCAGGAGTAGGAGCACATGAGCAAGGTTTGTTATGCATTGGCTATTGGTAGCTTGATATATGTTATGGTCTGCACAAGACCAGATATCGTACATGTAGTAGGAGTAGTCAGTAGATACATGAGTAATCTAGGGAAGCAGCATATGAAAACTATCAAGTGAATTTTGAGGTATTTAAAAGGGACTATAGAAATGTCTTTGTGCTTTACGAGGACATATTTGAAGCTGTAGGGCTATATGGATGCTGATCTAACCGACGGTATTGACAGTTGAAAGAGCACAACCGGGTTTGTCTATATCCTAGGTGGTATAACAATTAGTTGGGCCTCAAAGCTGTAGAAGATTGTCGTTGTTTTTACTATAGAGATAGAGTATATTACTGTGACAGAGACTGAAAAGGAGATGGTATAGTTACAGGGTCTCATGAAAAAGTTAGGTAAGAAAATTGACAGAGGTATGCTTTTTAGTGACAGTCAGAGTGTCATTTTTCTTGCAAAAAATCCAGTATTCCATTCTAGCATGAAGCACATACAGTTGAGGTATCATTTCATTCGCTCCTTACTTGACAGTGGACAATTGACCATTGAGAAGATCAGTGAAGTGAAGAATCCAGCCTACATGTTGACTAAAAGGGTCAACATTGACAAACTAAAACTGTGCTAGACTTCAGTTGGTATTTAGAGTTAAAAGACGGAAGATTGGATCACACCAGTTTGATTGGTTACGTTGGTGATTTCAAGGTGTTAGTGAGTTGTTGGGATATCTCAAGAATTGGGATGGATTTACTTCAAGTGGGATATTATCATAGAATGAAGAAAATCACCCATGAGGGAAAGACCAATCGATCGGTCTGAGGACGGATCGATCGGTTTAGGAACGGATCGATTAGTCTGAAAGCTCGCGGTAGTTTGTGCAGACTCCAAAAAAAGCCGAGAACCAATCTTGACCGATCAATCGATCTGTTCAAAAAATGCTCTGTTATAAACTGCTAGGGTTACAGCTGTCATAAAAGTTTTCATTATTTTCTTATTCTATTGTATTCTCTCTCTTCAAAACTCTCTTCATTTTGTAACTATCAAGAATATAGTGAAAATGTTCCGTGTGATTGTCTTTTCCTTTTTTTTTTCTTTCTTTTTTATTCTTATTTCGTAGATTGTGTATTCTTTTTTGTTTATCTTAGGTAGAATTAGTGATAGCTTTTTAATCTCTAACAAAATCAAATAAAAGTTGTTATAATAATTTTTAATCTTTACATAATTTTATATTTAATGTATATTTTATTTGATAGATCTCGACGAGTAAATTCTACAAATAAAAATATATTCAATATATAACCTTTTTTCATTAAAAAACATTTATGTACAAAACTATTTACCTCTCATCGACCAATATTTAAAATTAGACACAACTATTTTTTTTTTCTCCAACAACCAAGGAAATAATTACATCTAAGTCGACTCACTTGTTATTATTAAATGCTAGATAGTTTTATTTCTATTTTTTTAAGAGATTGATTTTCCGTTCTTGGGATTTGGCCTTTATATCTTTGTTGTTCTTCATTATAACCCTTGCGCTTCTTCTAGTAATTAAATAATAACACTATCATTTAAAATTAAGAAAAATAAAGAAAAACAATTTTTAAGTTAGTAAATTTTTGTCAATTCTCGTTATTGTTTTTCTTTTCAAATTTATCTAATTAGGAGTAATTCTAAAATTACATTCTTTTGATGAAAGATATAAAACAATTCAAAAAGAGAAAAAAAAAATAATTCAAAGAAATCCAAACAGAGAATAAATATTAGTGGCAAAGGTGGTGAGGCATTTAAAATGGCCAGCCAATAGCCATTATGGGTCGCCTCTATTAGAGACCCATGAATGTGTTGCATTTCATAATTAAAATGGTTAATAGCGTTCATTTAGCTACCGGCCCTAAAGACATATTTGATTCATCCAATTAAATTAATATAAGATTAAATTATATATTTTATTAAATTGTATTTTTTTTTTATATTTGAAACATGGCAGAAAGATTATATAAGCATCAGATAACTAATTTCATAAAATATGAAATATATAATATTTAGGAGAATACAATATTAATAATTTCATTACTTTTGGTTTCATAGTAACAATAATGTCAGGATGAACTAAATTATTTTATCAAATTAATTTACCAAAATAATTTGCATTTATAATATAGGTTACTCACTAGTGATCGTTTGTATAAAGTCAAAAAGAAAAAGAGTATCAACTCTCGAATTATATATACCGTGCTATTCACGTCTATCAATCAAAGATGGTGAGACAAGAATACCTAATATGCATTCAATTTTTTTTATTGATTAAAAATATATATGCCACAAGTTATTTAGAAAATATTTAGTAACTTTTTTGAAAATAAGATACCTGTTATGCTCTTTTTTGACTTGAGACTTTTCAGTCCCATAGGGCATGCAATTCCCTAGCCAATCCTCCCTATTAGCCATTTTAATTGGCATTTAAGACTTTCTTGGGTTTCTCTAATTGAGTCAACCCATGATGGCTGGCCATTTTAAATGTCTCACCATACTTTTGATATTAAAATTTGTGCTCTGATTGGATTTCTTTAATTATTTAAAATATTATATTTTAATCAACAAAAAATTATTTTTAAAATTACACAACATATATAGTTCTACAGGATAAATTTTTTTTATGGAAGTAATAGTGAAAAGATAACAGAAAAGAAACTAGAGCTGTATGCTTATTAGATCTGCAAATTCAAAGAAAGCTCCACATATTATTATTAGAATTAGCATTCTATTTACTAGCAACATATTTAATTAGGAAAAAGTTTCAATACACACCTTATGTTTGATATATGTACGCCTCATATATTTTAAAGTAAATTATACTAATTTCTCACGAGATTTTGGTCAAATACAATCAACCCCACTCGTACGGAAAAATTACATTGTCATCCATTGACGTTTGATTTCGTATTTCACATCAATTCACGTCATTAGATTTTTTATTAGTCAACTCACGTTTGACCAATAATGTCAACAAATTATTCTATATTTTTTCTTATTAGACCAAGGTATTAGATTTGAGAAAAACGCAATAGAGAATCCTCTCATTCAATTGAAAACTGGCCAATTGTTGGGAACCCTATTGTTAATCGATTTCGAAGGGTTGAGCAGGGAAGTCCAATTCAACGGCCAAAAACTACCTCCAGAAAATGTGTTCCAAATTGTATGATTGGAAGGAGTTACAGAGAGCTTTGGTTCTGGTTAAAAGAACGAGGCTTCTCGGAGAGTCTTGATCTTGAAAGAGGCAATTATAAGGATTCCATGGCGGATTTGGCACCATTGTTTTGGCAGGAAGAGTCGAGGCACACGCCAAGCGGACGAACTCTTCTGACGACACGCGGCCGATGAGGGTCAGCGTGCAGATCAGATCGTCAATCAAAGAATTTGTGAAGGTGGGATGTGATAAATAGGCAAAGAACATTTCTTATACATGATTCTCCATTGAAATCTTCAAAACAACCATTCATTGCTTGCCGTATGAATTCTTGCACTTCCAAGGCACCTACGATGATTTGGCTAAGCAAGTTTACAAAAGAGTGAGAGTTTTGACAAATATTTAGGGGTAATTTAGTCTTTTAATCGTCATTGTTAATGACATTAAAACCGAAAGGAGAGCAATGTAATTTTTTTAAACGTTGAATGTATTTGACCTAAATCTCAGAAGAGTTTAGTGTAATTTATCCTAAATTTTATTGTACAAATTCATAACTAAATCACACAAATTCATATTTAGAAAATCACATAGATTTATAAATCAGCTACTACAAAATTCTTAAAGTTAATTATAAAAATTTATAACCAAAAACCATATTATTTCTAACCAACAACTTTTGATTTGACATTTCAAATATTTTATAACATTAATCACAAACATTCGTAATTTTAACTACAAAATTTCATATAAAAAACGGTTGAAAAGCTAACAAAAATCCATCATTGGGACAGACGGATTGATGTCAAAGTACTTTAAATTGCCCTAGGTTGATGGACAGACAGATTAATCAAGATTGATAGACAGATCGATCGATCTAGGATCGATCGATTGGTCTGCAGCAATACTAGGAGCAGTTAAAAACAGGTTGATGACTAATCGAGCTGCTTAGGGACCGGTTAAGCGGTCTGTCTTGGGACTTCATTTTTAAAGCTGCTAGAGTTGCGGCTAATCTGTGGTAGACCTAGTTTCTTTTACTACTTTGTTCCAAAACATCATTCTTGTACTCTTCTAAAGATTTTACTGAAAAGTGTGAACCCATAAACGTAGGCACTAATTATTGAATCACGTAAATTTGTGTATTGCATTGTTATGATTGTTTTCTTGTTTATTTTTTATTCTTTTGTGGAGTATGTGTACTTCGTGTGGTTTGTGGGTTGAATTGTTCATTGTGATCAATTTTCAACAACTAGTATTAGAGTTTTGGGTTTGCATGTTGGAGAATACACATGAAAAAATCAAGATTGAGAAGTTCAATAATTTGAACTTCATTCTCTAGAGGATGCATATCGAAGATGTTCTGCACCAAAAAGACTTGTTTCTTCCTTTGATCGGGGAGAAGTCGAAAAAGATGCCATAAAATAAATGAAAAATACTGGATCATAAAGCCCTAGGGACTGTGCGATTAAACCTCGCACCATCAGTGATATCTAACCTCCCAAAGGAGAAGATGACAACAGATTTGTTAAAGGCATTGAAAAAGATGTACGAAAAGCCCTTAACATCAAATAAGGTATATTTTATGAAAAGTTATTTAACTTGAAGATAGTGGATGATGTCATCATTGTCAAACTTCTCAATAACTTCAATATCATCTCTAATTAATTAGAATTAGTGGGTATTGACTTTGATGATGAAGTCAGAGTTCTAACCCTTAGTTTTTTAGACAGTTGGAACAGCTTAGTTGTAGTAGTGAGTAACTCTTTAGGATCAACAAAGTTGAAGCTCGAGGATATTGCTGGATTTATTTTAGGAGAGGAATCATGTAAGAGAACACCTGGTAAGGAGTCGACATCTGGGTCAATTTTGAACATCGACAGTACAGGAAGACAGAATGACATAAGAAATCATAAGGGATGGATAAATTACATATCCAAGTCATGGGAAAGATCACAATCACAAGGCGGCGAACAAAAATATAGTGGCTATTGGAACTGTGGAGAGCTGGGTCACTCCAAGAAAGACTACAAGGTTCCGAGAAAATAATAGGATGACGCAAATTAAGGGGGTAAGGCTATGTTAAACATTGCAGATGAGGAAAACTTGATGATTTGATTTGTAGATTAGATTCCAGAATAAAATCTTAGATTTTTGACTTAGGAGCGTCATTTCATATAACTCTTCACATGGATATACTTTACGGTTACGTGAAAAAAAAATTCAAAAAGGTATATTTGGTAGACGACGAGGCCTGTAATATAGTTAAAAAGAGTGAAGTGCAGATCACACAGGCAAACAGTACAGTATTGAAAATGAATAATGTTAAACACGTGTCTAATCGAACATGGCATTTAATATCAGTAGATAAGCTGGCAAAATCTGGGATTGTGATGTTATTTAAAAGAGATTCCTAAAAGATGAGCACATGGTCATTAGTTTTAGCTCGGAATAAAAAGGAGGGTACTTTGTATGTATCCTTGTTTTGTTATAGCATGATATCAGTGGTAGCATTCGGGGTTTGATGTCAGTACATGGCACAGATGGCTCGGTCGTGTGAATAAGAAGGGAATAAATGTACTGGTTCATAAAGGGAAGCTATTGGGAATTTACTCTGCCAATTTGGAATTCTATGAAGATTGTGTCTTCGTAAAACATATGAAAGTCAGCTTTACAAAGGAAACAAGGACTCTCAAATTATAATAGCCAGAGCTGATTCATATTGATGTTTGGGGACCATCTTAGGCTCACGGTATTTTATTGCTTTCATTGATGATGCTACTAGAGAACTGTGGGTTTATTTCTGTAAGGACAAGTTAGATATATTTGGCATATTCAAGAATTAGAAAGCCCTAGTTGAGAAGAAACGAGTCTAAAACTACAGTGTCTGAAGTCTGATAACGACGATGAGTACTATAGCTGGGAATTTGAGAATTACTACGTAGTTAACGGAATCAGAAGGTTGAAGACTACCCTAATGAAATCGAGGTAGAACGAAGTGGTAGAATACATGAAGAGGGCAATCATAGAGTGTGCCAAAAGTATGAGGTTGCATGTCGGGTTGTCAAAGCAGTTCTAGGCAGATGTAGTGAACACAACAGTGTATCTAATCAACAGGGAACCTTCAGTTGCTTTGAACACAGCAGTGTATCTGATCAACAGGGGATCTTCAGTTGCTTTTAACTGTGGATTGCCAGAGGAAGCGTGGATAGAGAAGGAGGTAAAGCCTTTTCGTTTACATATTTTTGGATGTATAGTTTATGTTCATATTAAGCCAAAGAATAGGAGTAACCTTGACCTCAAGTCTTGAAAGTGCGTATTTGTTGGCTATAGTACTAATAGCTACGTGTCTAAATTATGAGATTCAAAAAATAGAAAGACTGTTAAGAGCATAGATGTAGTCTTCAATGAGTCTATTTTATTAAAAAATAGACAGGATTAGGAAGGTGAGACTATAGATGAGTCAGACTATGTTGAGTTTAAAGAGTCATCTGACAAAGTCTTGCAACTTCAAGATGAGAATGCACAGTTTACTCCAAAGTCAGAACCACAGACTCTCATTCTTAGGAGGTCTACTAGAATCAATAAGCCTACATTCCGTTATTCACCTTCATTGCATTATTTGTTATTGACTGATAGTGACGAGCCAGGATGCTTTGAAGAAACTTTGCAAGTTGAGGTAAATGGCAAGTAGGAGCATGCCATGTATGATGAGATGAAATCTCTATCATCAATACAAACTTGGGACTTAGTATAGTTGCCCAAGGAAAAGTCAACATTATAAAACAAGAGGATTTACATGCTGAAGGAAGAATCTGCTGGAAGCAAGCAGTATAAGGCAAGGCTAGTGGTCAAAGGGTTTCAGTAGATGTCGGGGATAGACTAAACTAAGATATTTTCACTAGTTGTGAAGATCTCCACCATCAGGGCAGTATTGAATATTGTGGTTATAAAAGACTTGCATCTAGAGCAGTTAGATATCAAGAAAGCATTCCTTCATGAAAATTTGGAGGAGAAGATCTACATGCACCAATCACAGGGTTACTCGGTCAAATGGAAAGAGGAGATGGTCTGCAAATTGAAAAAAAGTTTGTATAGGTTAAAACAGGCACCCAGGTAGTGGTACAAAAGGTTCGATAGCTTTATAATAGATACCGAGTTTAGTATATATCATGGTGATCATTATTGTTACATTAAGCAGTTTTATTACTTCATATTCGGTACTTCTCTTGTATGTAAAGGACATGTTGATTGTATGATCAAGTATGGATGAGATTTTCAATCTCAAGGCATAGTTGTCTAGGGAGTTTGCTATGAAAGATTTGAGGACAGCTAAACGGATCCTTTATATGAGAATCAGTAAGGACAAAAAGGGTAGAAAGCTGAAGCTTTCACGGTCATAGTTTGTTGAAAAAATCCTAAAACAGTTTAACATGTAATGTGCTAAGTCTGTTAGTACATTTTTTGGAAGCCACTTCAAACTTTCAAAGGAACAGAAAACTATCATAGAGGAAGAGAAGAGTTACATGGTTAAGGTACCATACGCGTCATTTGTACGTAGCCTGATGTACGCCATAACTTGCACGAGGCTAAACATTTTCTATACAGTGGGAGGCAAAAAGTAATAGTAAGCAGTAAAGTAGATTTTGAGCTATCTTAGAGGTACTACAGATAATGCTTTGTGTTATAATGGCTCGGGAGTTTGTAAGGTTTTGTGAATTCAAATCTAGCATGAGACATTAACAGTAAGAAGAGTACCACTAGGTATATATTTACTTTGAGTGGTGCAGTAGTCTGCTAAGTATCTAGATTGTAGGAAATTGTGACTATATCTTTCACAGAGGCAGAATATGTAGCAGCTATGAAGACATGTAAGGAGTTGATATGGTTGAAGAGTTTCTTAAAGAAGTTAAGTAAAGAAAAAAGATGAGTGTCAGCTGTTCAGTGATAGTCAGAGTGCTACACATCTTGCGAAGAATTCGGCGTTCTATTCAAGGACCAAGTACATCAACATGAAGTATCATTTTATCCGGTCCTAATTGGAAGAGGGGCAGTTTGATCTAGAAAAGATTCACATGAATGATGTTAGCACAAGTGCTTCATTAATTAATTTTGATGATTATAATATTTCATTTTCTATAAATAAATATCTTTAATTTGGATAATATTTATTATTTCCAAAATGAAAGTGTTAACCCATTTTGAACA
>JAOTRH010437916.1:0-33725 GCA_034768845.1 Heliamphora exappendiculata | reverse complement strand
GTACAATGCTTCACCATCAAAGATAGATTCTTACGAGCCAAGACTCCCACGAGCCCCACATGCAACACAGAACTGACTCTCACAAACCTTAATAACAGTTTTAACACAGAGATGACGATTCCTACCAAAGTACACATCCACGGGATAACACAGCACACCACGGGATAACACCGCACACCATGGGATAAGACTGCACACCACGAGATAACACCGAATACTACAGGATAACACCGAATACTACGAGATAACACTGAATCAATATATGCATTTACAAAATCAAAGCCTTAAATGCTTCAAGACCACATAAGATCACGTAGGACCACATACCCGTCCTACAACACGTAAGAATAAAACTAACCATAGTTCTATAAGCATAGAAATACATATAACCACGATGTTCCACATAACGACGCCACATAACCCATCACGACATCACAAGCCACACACCGGTCATTTGCTCACCCGAACGACCCATCCACTCACCGAGACAACCAATAATGCAGAAAATCAAAACCTAACCCGGAGGCCAACACCACTCGAGCGCTCGAGCGCTTAATCACCGCTCGAGTGGCCCCTTACCGACATATATCTCTACCACACTACTGCTCGAGCGCTTAACCACTGCTCGAGCGGTCATCGCTGGGTGAAGAATCAAACGAAAAAACAAAATCAAACTCCCGCATGCATAACACGTATACATACATAAGCTGTTCTAAACAATAATCAAAACGGTAAACAACACGTGCTAGATATATAACAGAAAAGAAACGAAACCGGGTCTCACACCCACCCAAAGGTTTACTCCAAACCTCTCACAAAACAATTTTCACCAAAATCTCATTTTTTTCCAAAATCCCCTTTTTAGAAAAAGACCACTGGCCCAAACACGCCCCGTACCCAACGATGCACCAACCACCACGCACACAACTGTGCACCAACACCCTGCATCTAACCATACACGTCAACCCCGAGGGTGACAACAAAACCCAAGCAACTCTCGAGGCCACCACACGACCCCCCAAGCCATAACATAACCAACCCTGACAAGAAATGACTAACACCCTTCTCTGTGATTTTAGTCGACAGGACCCCATAATTCAATCAACTGAAAAATCACTAGAGGGGAGCAGTCGACTAAACCCCACCACTCATGTCATGACCTAATCCCAGGTCAAAGAACTAAACCCCAAAGATTAAGAAATTTGATAAAAAGGGCCAAAAAAATGAAGAATAACCTTTTTCAAAGCATTAGGCCAAAAACGGATGAAAAACGGTTAATAAATTTTGATATACCCTCACTCTTTTGGTCATAACTTTTTCTACAAAAAGAATTTTATTGTGAGAAAGGTGTAATTGGAAATAAGACTTTCGGGACTTCAATTTGAGTTCAAGAACGACCCAATTTCGAGTCCGAATAAAGGAGATATGATAAAAAAATGGCCATGCGCAGCCAGTTTGCTCGAGCTGACATATGGGCGCTCGAGCCCCCAGGTGCCCGAGAATAGCCCAAATTCTCATCTGTTTTGTGTTCTAAGCCCCAAAACTCTCAAACACTCACTATAATGCTTCAAAACACACATAAACCTACAACTCCCATATATTTGACACCTATGGACAAACACAAGCTCAAACCATTAAGAACCACCAAACGTAAACCCTCAAAACCCGGTTCACCGAATCGAAACAACACAAAACGCCTTTTTAAACCAAAATCCAAATTTTTAAATCCTAAATTGATTTTTCATGCATTTTTAACCGGTAAAAACACACACGATTATACGTAGCACCCATATAAGACATGAGAGTTTAGGATCTTACCTCGTTGAGTCAAAAACTTGACACTTCGATCTACGTGCAAAATCAAACTTTGTCGAAATAAAATTTCGTTCGGATGAACGCGTAGCATACCGTACCAATAACAAGGACCAGCTGTTGGATCGTGCAAAACCGAGCCCTTGACCCCTGAGAAATTAGAGAGAAGGCAGGGAGAAAAAAAGAAAACTTAGCTTGTAAGTTTTGAAAATATATTTTAAAAATATCTAACGCGAGATATTTATAGGCCTCTAAAATATTTTTTTTAAAACCCGCATCACAGCGCCCTACGGTCCTGAAAACTAACCCCGCATGCATATCTAAACCCGAACATGCATAAAAATGCATATAAACACGCTAAAACAAAAACACTAAACGCATGCCGAAAAAGAAAATGGATCAGGGTCTCACAAAGTTTGAGATACCGAGAGCTCTTCAAGACTGCTCGATCCACCGTTCGAGTGGTCTGTCAAGCGGTTTGTCTTCTTTCGCATCTTTATGTCATTTTAGCTCCAATTCTTAATTCACTGCAATGCACAGGCATATTTTCAAAAAATCAAGTATCAAATATCAACGAATAAAATCTAAATGATTTAAAAACTAATTTGTCACAGATTTTCCAAACTAAAAAATGAATAAAAACTAAGTCAAAATCTGTAACAATCTCCTAATTCGGCAATTCTATGACAAGACCCAACAAGTAAGAATATTCAATTAAATAAGCTAACAAATCGATACGAAAAAAATACTTCCACGTTATAACACGAAACACAAGAAACACTAACAAGACAATCTTATAAAAAAAACTTCCTTTCAAACTGAAGTTCCCCGCACAAAGAAGAAAAAAAAAACATAACTCAAAAACAAAACGACTCCCCCCCAATCTATTTTATCTTTTCTTTTTTGTTACGAATTGACAAAAAATACAAGAAAAACAAAATAATTCTTTTTGAGTAGGGGACAAAATTAAAGAACAAGTACTAGACCCATGCACAATTTTATTAACTTAAAATCACAAAATCTAGTCAGATTGATCAAAAATATACATAATCCAAGATAAATTATATTCATATATGAATGAATATAATCAGAGTAGATTCTATATAAAACAGTGTGCGTGTGACTTGAAACATGTTCAGACTCCAAGATCAAATTCTATATGGGATCTATATAACTGAGTTATATTTATTTATCAGAAATCAAGAATGCCAAAAAGTTAAACCAGTTTTGACCTAATTCACTTTATAGGTTAACTCTCCCAAATTAAAAACTGCAAAGATTTCTTTATCTTCTTTTCTTTTTTTGTTTTTGTTTTTCTGTTTCTTTTTCTTTTTCTTTTTTTATGATTTCATTGATGGCTTTCACACTAGTATGAATGAAAAAATAATATTCGCATAGGTAGCCATTTTCTCATATATAAGCAAATTTTAGCACAAATTTTAAGGCGACTACATACTAATACGTACAAAAAGACAAGATATGTATAGATAGTCATTTCCTTAAGCCAAACATATAGAAACAAAAGAAGGAGCGAGTTTAAATATTAAGATCAAGTTGATTACCACTATGTTATCATTTTGTGAAAATTTTAGAAAACTGAAAGATAAGAGAGTCTCATAGATAAATCTGATTCCAAGTGTGGAAGATCTTTGCATCTATCAATGTTCAAGTGATGTACAAAATAGACTCATCACTTAAAGCATTTTATCTACTATGAACTAGATTACCAAAAAATCAGTGCAATAGTTAATCTCAAAACCTAAATTATAGAATTTCAACCAAATAAAATAATGCATAAAAATAGTACTCAATCATTAATAAAGTCCCTCACAATTTTCCTTTTTTTTTTTTTAACATATGATCCAAAAAAAACTCAAAAATTTTTAAAAAAAAGTCAAACAAACTAACCCAAAAAAAAAACAAGACCTAAAAATAAACTAGGGATTACAACGAGCTAAAAAACTGTCAAGATCACTTTTTCTTACCCAAACTTTTTTGATTTTCAAAGGTATAAGCTCTGGGGTAGAAGTCTAAATTTTTTTAGGTTGATGTGGTATATCAAAGTTGAACATATTTTGGCCAAATAACCTAGTACAGTGAGGTCTGATGTATCCCTTTCTACCACAATAATGACAATTCGGCATAAAAAATTATTCCTATTTAAATTCATGCAGTATGAATGTATATGATCAGCAATACTACAATAATGACAAGTATGAACAAATTTAGCATTTTTTACCTTATCATGTAAAATGGTGAATTTACCTGTCTGATGTCCTCACTTTTCATTAATTTTTGCTGAAATATCAATAGCTGATCTTTTTAAGCTCATTGCATAGGCCGTTTCTGCATTCACAAACCTTAGCTCAGACTTAGTTTGAGTTAGTTAACTGACTTTTTCTTTTCCTTTTGTTAACTTGCTTGAAGAAGCACCAACAAAGGCAAGTCCACATCTATCTATCATAGTTTTTTGCAGCCCCAGCAAGTCATCCAAAGCCTTGGTATCCACATTTAATTTTCTGAAAGTAGCTTGAGAATTCAAGCAGTCAATTTCTAGTTTAGAAAATTTACATTCAAGCTCTTTTTTCGAATTAATACAAGCACATTGTTCTTTTTTTAAGTTCAGTTAGTCTGGTCATTCTTGTTTGACTCAACTCAAATAGACTATTTCTTTCTTTTTCACACAAGGCAAACTTGTCACACAAGGTCTGCCTATCAGATTTTAACTTTTCTACCAGAGCTTGGGCTTTAATTAGCTCTTGCTTGACACTTTCATTCTCTTTTTCACACAATTTGAATTTTTTAACAAGTTTCGCATTGTGCTTAGTCAACAAATAACTCTCATTGTACAGTTTTTCATAAGTTTGTTGAAGAATTTCATCATCATCAGACTCACTACCCTTTTTACCTTTCTCTTTTTCTTTACTAGAATTACTTATAGACTTTTCATTTTCAGACTCAATTGACTCCTACTGAACAAAAGCAACAAAAGCTACAATGTCACAATCATCATAATCAGGTTCATTCTTATCACTCGTGTCGGGTTCATTTTTATTATCCCAAATGACTGTGAATCTCTTCTATTTCTTTTTAAGAAAGTCTGGCATTCTTTAGCCATATGCTCATATCATTTGCATTCATAGTATTAGACTTCAAAAATTTGGTCTTTCGACCATTTTTTAATAAAATTGGATATATTTTTTATTTTGTTTTTACCGTGCTTCTTCTGTGATTTTTTTGTCTTGATTAGGTTTTTTAATTTTTAAAAACTTCTTGAATTTCTTCACAAACATAGCTATCATTTCAGGGTCTAAATCATCATCAGAGTCACTTGCAAAATCTTGAGCTGGAGAAAACGCTAAATTTTTTGAAACCTTTTTATTTTAAAAATTTAGCTCATAGGTTTATAGATTTTCTACCAAAATTTCAGTAGAAATAGAGTTGATGCCTTTACTCTCTTCAATTGCTGCGATTTTTGGTTGAAAACATTCGGGTAAAAATTTATATAAGAATTTTTCAAATAATTTTAGAAGATGGAATTTTTTCTCCAATATTAAAAGTTGTATTCATAATATCACTTAATTTTACATAAAAATTCTCAAAACATTCATTGTCTTTCGTACGCAACGTTTTAAAACTAGTTGTGAGACGTTGAAATTTTGATATTTTTACCGTATCAATCCCTTCTTAAGTGATTTGAAAAATATTTCAAATTTCTTTTATCAAGTCACACGTACTAATTTTACGAAACTCATCATGTGTGACTCCGTTAAAGATAACATTAATGGCTTTGTTGTTCCAGTCTGCATCCTCAAAATTAGCTCTGTTCTATTTAGCCACGGACTTAGGAATGATTTTTTTATCAACAACACTGGTGGGAGGCTTGTAACCCTCAACAACAGAAAGTCAAACACGTTCATCAATAGATTTTAGAAAATTCCTTATTCTTACTTTTCAAGAAGGGTAATTAAGGCCGTCAAGAAGAGGTGGTCTAATAGTCGATACGCTTTCTCTAAGAAAATTCATTTATTGCAAATCAGTCAATGGATCGCACAAAAAAAAATTTACAAAAAATATTTATGACCTGTTCTGATACAAATTGAAAAACCTAGTTTGTAAACTGATTTGCACGAATTGATTTTCTTAAATAAGCTAAACGCCTCAAATAAGGCTAACCAATCAATCACACAAACAATAAAATGAACAACAATAATCACACACGAGAAGACGATTTTTACGTGAAAAAATATCAAACCAGGTAAAAATCACGAGACCACTATAGAACTAGGAAATCAAACGCTATATCAAACGTTGGTTACAAAGAAATCTTACAATCTCGACGTTGCACTCGCAACCAATGGTAGTAAGCTTATCTTTGTCGAATTCACGTGCATCAACTCCTGTGTTTGACTGCCGCTGGAACCCATCACCAAACTTTAATGCTGACGAAATCTTCCACCAGACTTCAGCACTTGAGAATCCAATCAAGTGATTCCACGAGCACGAACAGATCGTTGAAGGTTTGAATCATTGATGATTGATTTGATTGCGCGAAAGCTAAATGTTCATCAAGATGTAGATTAGCTTGCTGCAGTATGTAGAATAATGCAGAAGGCTCTCTGGCGGCTAGTGATTCTGAATATATAATATTGAGGCACAAAATATGAAACCCTACTATCCTATTAATAGTTGCCTGCCAAAACTCTAGCTGTTGCTACACTTAAAAGTTTTTTGGCTAAGGACCGCTCGAGCGGTGAAGTCTATACTGTAGTTTTTTGTTGCAGAGTCTGATATACCGAGAGCTCTTCAAGACTGCTCGATTTACAACTCGAGCGGGTTGTTTTCTTTTGCAGCTTTATATCGTTTTGGCACCAATTTTTGATTCACTACAAGGCAGGGACATACTTTCAAAAAATCAAGTATCGAATATCAACAAATAAAATCTAAATGATTTAAAAACTGAAAATATATTTGCCAAATTCAAAAACGAATAAGACTTGGGTCAAAATCCATAAATATATATATATATATATATATGGTACAGGTTATGATGTAATCTGGTGCAGCTGCGGTCGGATGTGCGTGCGGATACGAAGTTGGTAGCAGTTGTTTCATTAATTGCGATGATCTTTCTTTTCCGGATTTGTAGCTTCTTCGTCTCCCCTTCATATCTCTGTCCTTTTCTTTGACTTCGCTTCTTCTCCTCGCCTTCTCCATGTTAAGCTCCCGTCTCACTCTCTTTTTTCATAATTAACGCTGTGTCCTTGCATTTTCTTTTTCTCGGTTGCATTGGCGAATTTTCTCTTCCCGGAAAAAGTTAGAATGTTTGCCAGAAAAAGCTAGCTCTGCGAATTCAGGAAGCCAATGGGAAGAAAAGAAAAGTGAAAAAAGAACTCGCGGAATCCAGGTTTGTCTAAACCCTAATTTGGAACGTTTTCGGTCTGTGATTCAATTCTCTCTCTCTCTCTGTTTGTGTATTTGGGTGTAGAAAATATATATGATATGTAATGAAATAACTCAGTTACTTACTTATATCACGAAGCATATTTGAATGAAAAAAATTATGATATCTTACCTCATAAAATAAATAAAAATATATTAATTAATATATAATAAAATAAGTGAGTTAGTACTGATTATTAACTTTTTTGTTTAAGTTTTACTATTATTGCGTGTTCCATCTTCTAAGCAACGGTGGTAAGTTAATCTACATGCATTCTCAGAATCTCCAAAGCTCGTTAATTTTTTTTTGAATTTTATAATTGGATGTTTGAATTAACTTGCGTCCATCTTAACTAATTTCAAAATTTTAAACTTAACAGCTTAACAAACTTTGTGTAATCCTAAAAACTCAGATGATCCTTAACCATTAAATTCAAAACCTAATCAATTGACTTAACCCTTCAAAGTTTCTCGAGCTATCGTCATAGTTAATGTACATTTTTTAATTTTTTTATTACATCTCAAGGTGCTTAGACCAATTTACGTGCATTTAAACTAATATCCGTCAGCACATTCTTCAAAACTCAAGACATTATATCTTTGTTGAGCTAATGGAAGACGAAAATAAGGTGCAAAAAAAGGTTTATCTATGTATCGTATAAATTGTTAGGCATATTAATTAGAGTTGTTTTGTTTGTCTGGACTAAAGATTGGCTTGATCAAATTAAAAACATGTGAATCACAAGTGTCAGATTTTGAATTGTGAATTATTTATTTGTTTATTTTGATATCCATTCGAATATTAGAACATACCATAGTGATTGAAGTGTTGGGGAGATCTTTTGTGGGTCCCAAACGCCTGTGGTTGTCTTCTTTTATCGTTATTTTTTACCAAGAAACCTCAAAATAATTAAATACATTGTAAATTCATTATACGAAGGAAAATAAGGAGTGGTCATTGAATGTAGGATAATATATTAAAAGACGAGAAAAAATTTTGGCGCAAGGAGAAAGAAACTCCTACACAGACAAAAATAAATAAATAAAATAAAATTTTGGGTTTGTCATTTTTTGATAGTAGTGCTGGATTTAATCCCAGCATTTAAAAAAAATAAATTATGCTCTATCAGATTTAAAATTATTTTATTATGTCTAATATACCCATATTAAAGATATTATATCTCTTGATTTAGAATTTTTTTAAAATTTTTTCAAAGATAGCGTATTCTTTAAATCAAGCAGCCTCTCTTTCTCTCTGTACTGGGTGAAACTACTCGCTGTCATAACACATGCAAACGATACACAGTCACATATAAATAATACATTTTCAAAACTATTTTACTATACACATAAATCTGATATATTCTTAAATCTACAAATTATTAATTTTGATATATATTTTAACTCATCGTAACCAGATGTGATCAATAATACATTTATCAATGGTTAGTAAAAATATTTTCATAAAGAACATAAATCACCGATACATTTCAACTCTAGTTCACTGCGTATATGCCAATGATACATTTATAAGTATTAAGTATCTGTTGCAATATCTTCTTATAACATAGTTTTAAATTGATAAAATGTATCAGTGGTTTAGGAGAGTTGCGTGTAGTTAGTAATAACATGCAACTGATAATTGTATCAGTGTTCAACAAATAAGTGTTTTCAAAATTGTTCAACACAAAATTTTTAACTGATAATTGTATCAGTTGCACACTTATCGTATAGAAAATATATATCAAAAAAATCATTGTTGTTGGCGGAGGAGATAGAGGAAGATGGGTGACGGTGAACTAAAAACACTATATTAGAGAGATGGTATCGGATCAAACATCATGCAAATTCGAGAGAGAGAGAAAGAGAGACAGATCTAGAAGGTCAGTGCCGGTGAAAAGCGGCGACGGTGGCGAGATGCAAAGGCGGTGGCGCGAAGTGGCCAGCGCGGACTCATTTAGAAGCGGCGATGGCGGAGCGGAGGACAAGGAGGAGCGACGGCAGAGGATGAGGAGCTAGCGGAGGAGGACAAACAGAAGGCGGTGGAGGAGAGAATAGCTGAATATCTTTTATAAACAACCAAATAAAGTCAATATACGATGCTGTGATTATATCCTATTATCATGAGAATTAATTGAGTAATAGCCCAGGTTGTTAGATTATAAACTACAACCTACAATTATGGCATTTAAAAAGAAAAAATCATACCAGTTGAATTAGGGTATATTGAACCTCAAAAACTAATTTTTTTTTAAAAAAAAGATTAAATTCAAAACTAAAAAATTGGTAAGACTAAAACTCTTATATACCTCTAAAATAGGACTAAAACTTAATTAATCCAAAAATAAACCTACATGCGGGAAGAATTACAAACTTTCACAAAAGGAGACATTTTTAATATACACTAAAGAAGTTAAAACATAAAATATAAAAATTAATCATAGTAACACGCCCAACGCTATCTTATTCCTTAGACAGCTAAAATAGAATTATAGTCTCGATCCATCTCTCACAAAAGGACCAATTGAAGGTCCACAGTGGTAGAGAACTGGTGATGAAAAAAAAAATAAAAAAAAAAAATAATAAAACACAAATTATACACAAAATAGAACAAAAAATAAATAAATGAGAGGAGAGAAAAGAACCGAAGAGAGAGAGAGAAAGTAGAAGAGGGAGAGAGATCTAGACAGAGGGGGCGGAATTGGAATGCCCATGAGTCTTGAGATTTTTTTTTGGGTAATCGAATTCTTAAAATACAATATGTATTCAATAGAATTGTTGGCAAATAAATATATTTGTATAATTAAGCATTTTAATTATTTTCAAATAAAGTAAGTGGTATTTTTAAAAATTTGATGTAAAAGGTTATGAAGATGGATAATTATGCTGAGAGTGAAAGATTATGTGAAAAATAAAAATTATAAATAAAGTGGATATATTTATTGTGAAAATAGATATATTTATTGTGATTAGTTAAAGTGAAACAAATCATAAGATAACAGTTAAAAAATTATTTCTTACTATTGAATAAAGAAAAAAATAATTCGAAAGGAGGACGAATAAGCTTAGGAGGACTTATAAATTTCAAAGAATTTGCACCGCTAATGATTAATAGTTAAATCCAATACTCCAAACACGAGACAAATAAGTAGGGTGCACTGGATTGGATCGATTTTTTAAAAAATTAAGAATTGAACCATTCATAATGGTTCTAGATTTTTTGGAACTGTGTTTGAACCATTCAAGTAACGGAACCGGATCGGAACCGATCCGTGACAACGGATCGGATACGGTTCGGTTAATAGTTCCAACCAAAATTCAGCAAAATACATTTCCAAGCAAGATATATTCCCAACCAAAATAAATACATTTTAATGATCTAAACCGTTTATTTTATTATTCTTAATTTATATATTATTATTATAAAAAATCAAATTAATCGAATATCGTTAACTACCAAAACAAATTACATTTGTAATAATAAAATAAATAATAAAATAAGCATCACAGTTTATTTTTATTAACACAAATGTGATTTGTTAATACAGTTAATAATATCCGATTAATTTAATTTTTTACAGTAATAATATATAAATTAAGAACAATAAAATAAACGGTTAAGATCATAAATATATATATATTAAAAAGAATTTAATATTAAACAAGACCGGTCCAGTTTCGTTCGAAACCGTGAAATTAAACAAGAATCAAGAACCGGACCGTTCAGAACGATTTTTAAAAATTTTAATCCGAAACCGAACCGTGACAAATAAAAACCAGACTGAACCGTACGAATCAGACAGGATTAGACCAGATTATTGATTTTTTCGATTTTTTGTACAGTTTTACAAATAAGTTGAAGAGACAAACTCTAAATTTGTGGGTTTCATATATTTTTGATCAATTTTACCGCTTTAAATTCGCCCAAACAAACATCGCCCTAAAAGTTTTGTTATTGTACTTGTAAAAAATATAAAAAATGATATTTAAGCCTATTTTATAGACATATTTTGTATGTCTACGTATGTAGTATAGTTAAAATTATTTATTTATTTCTTTGATAATAAAAAATTTATTTAATTATACTATATAAATAAACATGTAAAATACGCATGTAAAATAGGCACAAATAGCATTGCTTAAAAAATAAACCGAATTGTGACCCCAATTTTTTCCAAATTTTGAGGCCGAAAAGCGGAACCCTTTACAGTTCACTATCCGCCGGGCGTTTCATTTGTGATCTGTGGGCGCCCATTGAAAAAGGGGCCGAAGATTCATTGTTTTTTTTTTTAAACAGAAAGGCTGGAAATTATGGATATTTTTTGTGTTTTAAATAATTGAATTTCACGTACCATTTTTTCTCATTCAAAAGTGTAAAGTTCCTATAAAGATATAAAAAAAATTTCCCTATAATTTTTATGCAACTTTAGTTACCAAATTATTTCGAAGATTTTGGCCAACAAATCGAAACAAATATTGGAATCTTTTATTTATTTTTATTTATTTATATTATCAATAATAGGTCATTATTTTGTTAGAAATCAATCCTAAATTGCTTGGTTATAAATAAGCGATTACTTAATATACACGAGTAATCACTTTTCAAATGGATTCAAAATTTATTCAGAGTATTAGGGCCGGTTCCACTATGCCCCACTTAAAAAAAAGTTTACGACCCACTATGCAAATTCGGGAAAAAAAAATTGCACGATAATAAATATAAAAAAAAAGCAATACGTAACACCGGAGGGTGCGGTTAAAGAAAAATACTATATTACTTATGTGTGTAATGAATGATCACTTAGGCCTGGTTTGATTCTTGGACAAACTAATATAGGATTGGATTAGAGAGTTGGACTCTGGGCTGGGATTGGATTAGATAGTTGGACTCCAGCCCAGCCCAATATTTTCTTACAATCCATTGTGCATAACAACAGTATTTAGCTCAACTGTCCCATGGTTCTGATATATATCAAGCACAATGACATAAGTTCCCATTAAAAGCACACAAATTCTTATTTTGATTTTAATTATATTTTAGAAAATGAGAACGTTACGCTCACCCAATATGAGAAATTTGTCATTTCATATACGTAAACTTAGGAAAATTCTCATTTTTTGCAACAACATAAATAAATAGTCATGAAAAAACCTTATAGCAAATTAACAACCCAAACAACACTTTACAATCAGGATGCACAGATTTAACCGATTAGAAATTTCCCAAAGCACATAAATTTGTATAAAAATCACATTTGGTGTTGAAGAAGCCAACACCGTGATTGGGACTACAAAATAAAAAATAAAAAAATACTACGCTTCACAATTGAAAAATTAAAAAGAGCCAATCATAGAACAAGATTGTAATTCGATGCAATTTGAAAACAAAAAAGATTTATTTTGTTGGTAACAGAATTCGAAAAAATTAAAAACGGATATTACCATAACAAAAATAAAAAACATTCAAAAACATACTAATTGAGTGTAATGAATGAAAATGGATATTATCAGAACAGAAAGTCAAAAACATTCAAAAAAACATATCAATTAAGTGTAATAACATCATACGTACACCCCAATACATATCTTTCATGTTTTAATATATTAAGAGTAAAATTGTTAACAATTAGACAAAAAATTTTAAAAAGAACTTAATGAATAGATAACTAAGTAATTAGGACTTATATATCCGAGGACCGAAACACTAATTAACATTAATTTGAATGGGTGATTTTATTATTAGTACATTGTGTACAAATATATAAATGCATAAAATAGGTGTTGAAGAAAAAAAGTGTCTGCATTTTGAATACCGCTAATCTCAGTACCATATGGTCATGTTTGTTTTGGAGGGACTAATAATTTGTTCGGACTATTAGTTCAGAGTATAGTCTAATACCGCATTTGTTAAACTTTCGGACTAATAGTTCGGACGAACTAATCCGGACTATTAATCCGCCAAATAGGGGATAATTAGTGAGGGGGGAGTCGTGAAATTATGAATGATTTGATTAAGGAGTGAATTTAAAATTTTTAAAAAATAATAAAAAATATTAAAATAAATAACATAAAATTTAACTTATTAATTTATTTAAGTTAATTTTAAAATAAATAACTTAATGCAATTATAAATTATTATTTAGTTCGTTATTTAATCCCAATCAATTTAAATACAAAAAAATTAATTCTACCTCATTATTAATCCCACTTCATTATCAATTCCCCCCTCACTACTAATCTAATTTAATTCAGTCCGGATTATCAAACGAACCCTACGTGATGTGGTGTTCAATCCAAATATCTAAATAGCCAATTAACAAAAATAGCCTTGACCTAGTCAAATGGGAAGGATAGGCATATGAAAGGTGAATGGTGAAAATGATAAAATGAAGTTATATCAACTTGTAATCCATCAAACAAACAAATAATTGGACAAGATTTTACTATTCCAAATTTAATCTGATCTATTATATGTTGGGTTAAGTGTTTTGTATTTTACAGGTTTCATTTATTATTTTATTTTGATCCATATGTATTTGGGTAGGTGTGGAATTAAGAATTTACTAGGAATCTACATTGTATAGGGTTTAATATTAAATGAGCTTATAGACTTTTATGATTTTTACGTGTGCCTATAAATAGAATACTAGTATGAGCTTTAGGGTTGGAGAATACATAAAATTAGAAAGGTTAGTTGATAGAGAGAGCGAAAACGAGTGCTGTACTTTTTTAAATTTGACGTAATAGAATATTTTCTTTCTCGCTTGTGGATGTAGGTCAGTATGACTAAACCACGTAAATCTTTGGTATTGATTATTTTTTGCTTATTTGTGCGTGAATTTTTACTTTTGTTTATATTCGAAAATTGATGCTCAAATTCCAACATTATCAAATGTTGTATTGCATTAATTATTATTTAGTGTGATGAATAAATTATTCAATTCTATCCAATCTTATGCAATCCCAGTAATCTCTATACAGTTAATTCAATTCGAAAATCAAACGATCCCTTAATATACATGAGGAGATACTGTCTTTTGTGAAGAGGAGGGGGTATTCTTGGAACTTCCACCTTTCTGTTGCATTCTGATGGCTAGGAAAGGTCTTATAACTTTGGTTGGCTTCTTTCAATAATGGTAGATATTTCATCCCAAACTGTGTTGGTTTTGGGATTGAACCCTACATTTGTATAATGCTCAAAGTCTTCAATAATGAAATTATGTTATTTTTAAGTCTATCAAAAACATAAAAAATAAAAAATAAAAAGTAAAAAATGAAGCATCTCTCCACCTAATAACGGAAGCTTTTTGGTTTGTTTACGTAGTTGATCTTGGATTATTAAACTTGATTTTAAATTAAAGTTTTTATACATTTTTCTAGAAGGTTTTTTGAAATTCATGATCATGTAGATTCATGTTCATGTATGTAGACCCATAATTATGTTTATGTATATGTATTGAAGAGTCATGGTCATATTCATGTATGAGATACTTTGGAATAGGAACATTAAATAATAATTTTATTCAATCTAGCCTATAAATACCTATATACTTTCATAGTTTCAAATTAAGTGGAATAAAGATTAAAGCTTCATAGTATTCTTCTTCCCTCTTTCTCTCAATCTCTTTATCTCTCTTAATAGTCTTTGAATTCCAACAAAGTGGTATTATGGTTACTATGTTATTGGGAGATTTGATCGAATATCATGATATATTGAGTATAGAAGAATCACCTATGTGATTTTATAGTGAGAAGTTGGTGTTCTCTAATTATAAGAGAATGAGAACTATTCTCTTTTATTATTTGAAAGCGTGTGATTTATATGATGTAGCCGAAAAAGAGCCAAGTAGTGGCTTTGTTAGAAATATGAATTCAATTGGCATCAATATGAATTCAATTGGCATTATTGCCATTTAATTGGATTCAATGTCAGAATTCAATTAACAATTCGATTTTCCATTTAATTTCCAATTCAATTCTGGTGTAATTTTTATGAGAGAAATTCTATATATTCTAGTATTCTGTAAAGGTGTGATACAGAGGTAAGTGTGGAGAAATAGAATACAGGAAGAGGAGAAAGAAGAGAGATACAAATTCTAATATACAAATTGTGTGAGAGAGAAAGACAGACGAGGTGCGTTCGAGTAGCTGATCTTTGGTGGTGTTCCAACGTTCGGGTCAACAGTTTTATTCTTGAGAGAGTGATGCCGGTGGAGATACCTACAATACCCTTGGTAGGTGATGAATCATTTTTAAAGAAATTGGGTTTGCAGGACTCGATTTGCATATTCTGTTCATGTTATTTTCTGTAATTTTATTTTCTGTAAATTCATTTTATTATAATCGTTGAAAGTTAATGAACATGTATTTTCTGGACCACCGAGCGTATCATGTGTTGCGTTATATTTCTCCCAATATGCTTGCCTACGAGAATTCAAGAGTAGAAAGAGAAGAAAGTACTCGAAGTTCTCAAGAAGGCAATACATTCAGAGATCTGGAAACATATTAGTGAGATAAGACCTCCAAGTAATATTTGGAAGATGCTCGATCATATTGCCTTCAATCATGATGGAGAAGTTTTACCCATTGAGCATTGGGCTCAATGCTTTGAAGCAGAAGAGTTTATAGAAAAAAATTGTGATTTTGTAAACACTAATAGAGGGTGTAGAAAAATTTTATCACACTGAAACTAAAGAATTTAAAGAGAGCGAAGTTGAAGGAGAACATGAAGAAATTGATTATACCATGGTGAATTATGAAGAAGAATATCATGTTGATGAAGAAAAAAAAGTCGAACACATAAAAATTGAAGACCTTGAGAAAGTGGAAAGAAGGCTGCAAAGGAGCAAATATTTGAACATGAGATCACATTAGAAAAGAAATTTGAGAATGATGGAATTTTTGAAAAATTAAGAGAAAGCATAGTGGAGGAAAATATGAAGGAGATTAGAAAGGTTGATAGTAGTCATGAGTTAATTACAGGTATATTTTTGCATTTTATGCCAAATGAAGAAGTTTTCATTGATTTATATTCATTGAACATGAGAGAAGTTATGAATCTTTCCAAAGTTAGGCATGCCGAAACTGAATCACTTGAATTCATCAAAAAATATTTGTGTTTAACAAGATCAAATGAAAGTGAGGACTATCTTTTAAAAAGTTTTGGCAATGCTAATGCTTTTGTTGAAAGCCATATGAATCGTAACTTGGCATTAGAAGTAGAGAATAGTTTAAGTGATGCTTGTTGGATAAGTATTGAGAAATATTTTGATTCGCAAGATCAACCAAAAGAAAAATTTTAAAAATATGGAAAGTTGAAGGAATATGAAGATCAACCACAATCTCGTTTGAAGAAAATGATGAAATGTCTATTTAAGAAGACAATTCACACCAAACACATCAATGGAGATTGCTATAAAAATGGTGGCATTAAGGAGAGGATTGAAGTTTCATGGATTCAGGAAAATTATAAAGTTCAAGTTTATGAAAATTCTTAAAGTTTAATACTTATTTAGGGTTTTAATGCAAAATCAAGTTTATGAGGGAGTGTTGAAATATTAAACTTGATTTTAAATTGAAGTTTCTGCACATTTTTCTAGAAGGTCTTTTGAAATTCATGTTCATGAATGTAGGGTCATAATTATGTTCATGTATATATATTAAAAAGTCATGGTCATATTCATGTATGAGATATTTTAGAATTAAGAGAATTAAATAATAGGCTTATCCATTCTAGCATATAAATACCTATGTACCTTCATAATTTCAAATCAAGTGGAATAAAGATTAAAACTTCATAGTATTCCTTTTTTCTCTCTCTCAATCTCCTTACCTCTCTTGTTAGTCTTTGAATTCCAACAACTAAACTCAAGGAAACTTTGCTTGGCTTATTGTAGTTGAATGAGCTCCAATCAGTTTCACAATATGCAACCAATTAAAAAAATGTAACTAATTAAGCTGATCTAAAGTTAATTTACAAAAAAACCCTACAAAAACAAATTCTCCTCAATTCTCAGTTCTAATATTCCACAGTAGCAAACAGTACGGACATAAATTAATTCATAAAGTTAGGAAGACAAAGCCTATAATTTGTCTCCTCTTCTTTCCCACCCTGCAGCAAAAGACTTGCCATTAGTCTCTCTAGTTGCACTTATTTGAATCACAAAAGTAAACTCTCCAGAAATCGGGATAAGGCTGGATAAATATGTCAGAGTGTTTTGTACACCAGTGTTTGGCGCGTGTAGCATGATTAATTTTAGGTGCTTGACCTATGACCCAACCCATTCTAAAGGTATCACGCACAGTTTAAAATGGAGGTTTTGTGAGACTTTGTCTATGGAACGGAGGTGAGACCCGTTAGGCCTGGTTGTAGGTCTTTATATTTTTTTTAGTAAGGGACCTAAACCTTATAGGCGCAATTCAGGATGCCATGTTACAAAAAGGGGTTTTTCATATAACCATCATCCCCTTGGTGGGCTACAAGGTTCTTCTTATCTTCTCTGATGAAGAAGGAAGAAATTCTTTCCTGCTCGAAGGAAAAGGCTGGATAGAGCATTGGTTCCAAGTGGTTTATAAATGGAGATATAAGGAAACTAATCTAACTAGAAGAGAATGGCTTCACATTGAAGAAGTGCCATTACACACATGAAATACCAACACCTTCACAAGAATAGCTAAAACTTTGGGAGATGTCATTAGTGTTGATCAAGGCACAAGCCTCAAGCAGGTCTTGGAGATAGGCAAAGTCTTTATATCCACTGAGCATTTAGTAGGCATACACTAGATCAAGGAACTCAAGGTAGGCAAATTTATCTATAAGACTGGATGCACAGAAGGGCAACATTAGAGTTTGCATATCTGGGATGACACCAATTGAAGATGAGTCGATAAAAAATTCCCGAGGCTGCCTGAAGAATATGTGGTGTTGACACCAAAGACCTCAAGTGTCAACACAAATATATCGAGACTTCCTGCAGAAATTAGTGTCGACACCAAAGAAGACATGAGTCAACATAAAGTGCCTCCTCTAGATGTTGAAGTTTTAAACGAGTCGACACCAGATTCAAATGTGTCGACACCATGATGTTGGTAAGGTAGAGTGCAAAAATTGTGTCGAGCCTTTAGAAATTTTGTGTTGACCCAGCCACTTAAGGATCCTGCCCTTGACATTTTGTGTCGACGCTAAAGGCATTTGTGTTGACACTTGCGACGGAAATTCAAACTCGCTGAAAATTCAACGGTTGGATTTTTGGCATTTATTGCTCTCACCTACCTCCAACGGTCATGAATGTACAAGAGCTTGTATAAGGAGCAACTTCTCAGCATTTACAAAAACGGAAGACCTATATTTACTTTCTATTGCTTGAATCAAACTCAGAATTCTCAAGCCCTCATTTATTGCTGAATCTCCAGCTCTTGTTCCTCATATCTCTTTATTTTCTCATTTATTGTAAATTTTTTCTGTAAAAAGAGTGAGTATTTCTTATTAATACTCTTCATTTATTGTAATTAAGGGTGAATTACCTTTTATCCTTTGAGTGAGTGAGCAAATCTCATCAAAGAAGAGTTCAAGAGAGAATAGAAAAAAATAGGAACTTGTTTTCATATGATCTTCTTGAAGCTATTTTAGGCTTATGAATGTGCCCGTAAACATTCGGTTTACTCAAGCGAAGTCTTGAAGTTGTAGAGGCTTGGAATGCACTCGTGAAGTATTTTAAATAGTAAAAATACTCAATAGAGAACTTGAGGAATGGAGTAGGTTTGGAAGAAGTCGAACCACAATAAATCTTTAGCGTCCGGTTCAATCTCTCTATCCCTAACCTCTTTAGTATTTACATTGCTTTTGCTTTTGATTAAATTGCTATATTTGATTGCAATATTAAAATATTTTTAAAAATTTTTTAAAATTGTTATTTATTTTTTAAAATCCAATTCACCCTCTCTTGGATTGCGTAGAATTAACAAAGGAGGAGCTCATAGCTCTAAAGAGACTTTGACGGTGCTATGAACTAGCTTCCGACTTGAAGATAAACTACGATAAAAGCATGGTGTGTGGTATAGGCATAGAAGAGGGCTTACTACAGGACATTGCTATAGCCCTTAAATGTAGAGTTGGTCATGTACCCTTTCTCTTCTTAGGGCTCCCTGTGGGTATTAACCTACGTTTGTCTAAGTGTTTGGAGCCTCTACCAAATAAGTTCCAGCAAAGGCTAAGCAGGTGGAAAGGGTAGTATATCTCAATGGCTTGGAGAGTTAGCCTCATCAAATCCACTTTATCCAGCCTTTACAATGTAACACCCTGCTCCCGCAAGACACCAAACCTGCACAAAGAGATGTGATCCTGCCGTAAACCGGCGACCGAAGGGAAAGACAAGGGATAAAGATATTAAGAGACCAAACAAGAACTTCTAAGCAGCCACAACACCATAATGTCAAAAGAGGTATACATGAGTCACTAGGGATTTTCCATCTCAAGGACATACATTACTTCTAAAACATCAAAAAAAAAAAACCCTCAAGGGTCTAATACATGAAGCTCTGTCAAAACTAAAAACTAAACAAAAGAAAATTGAACCAAAACAAATCCCAACACCAGAACCAAAACTACTCGACGACGCCTGTGGTGGATCAACCCCTAGCCCTTCCTAATATCTACAACCACAAAGGTTACAGAAGAGTGCATTTAGTATTATCATGAACAGAAAAGACAGTAACTTAGTTAAGGATAACTCAAAACTCTTTCTAAAAACAGTTCATCACATTTTTTCACAAAAATATAAAAACTGATGCATTTGCTTGAATATGAAAAATATCACAGATTATACAAAACCTTCTTAGTATTGCAAACATAAATATGTTCTTGGATCAACCGCCACAAATTTAAAATGCATAACCACTCTCTCAAAACTAAACCCAAACCCTAACAGTGTCCAAGTAGTTGTCTACCTCACGATCGGGAGTTCCGATGGTATTGTAACCTCAATTCACAATACACGAATAGCAACGTAATGGAATGAGGCCACTCTCTACCAAGCACGAGTGATATGTGCTATAATTTGGGACTTAGCCCAAAAGCCTTTAAGGCAAAACCCCCTCACTTAACGGGATACCTTCTCTATAGGGATAAATAAAAAACTCATAATTGGGTAACCTCCCTCATAACGAGATAAAAAATGACTAAAAACCCTTGTAACTTGACACTTTGGAAACAATCACACAATATTAACCATACTTTTATAATAACATAATGCTAGCTCAAAATATCATGGATAGCACACTTGAATTAAAAATATCATGACTTTTGAAAATAACATATTTATGTGATCGTCAAACTGGTCATAGTTCAAAACTTACGCTTCAAAGCATTTTCATGCATCATTTACATAAACTCAAGTTCAAGATAATGGCTAAGCACTCTCACCTTATCTTATATGCGTACGAACCGAGCATTTGTCAATGAGCTAAGCTTGCTCCTTGGGTAACAAAACTTCAATGCCTAGCAAACAAACATGACTTAATCGTTAACACGGAGTTTTACCCCTCTTAGAACGTGAAGTACTAAAATGATTCTGACCATTGAATGTTATCTTGATTTTAGGGACCATGGTTACTTTCTTTTTAGGTTTAAGGGGTACTACGCACTTGCCCAATCACTCACTTGTTTAAGAATTTAACTTAATCATTTATTACTCTATCCCAATAATTAAATTTTGAAGTACTGCAGCATTTTGAGATACTTAGACTCGGAGTTGGATTATGATTTTTGGAGAAAATTTAGATTAAAATATTCTCTACAAATTTTATGTTTTACATCAAGGGAAAAACCTAAGGTAACTAGGTGAAAAACTTGGAAAAAACGAAAACGGATCAGCACTTGCTAAGAGAATTGGTTAGAAAAGTGTCTGTTGGTCTCGGTTTGGGGGTATCATATCAAGTCCAAAGGAGCCCATTTTTGAGTATGTTATAGTTCAAAATGTCCCCTACTAATGTCATGTTTAGACTTAAGATAGTTGTTTGGAACAAGTTAGATTTTTTGGCCATTTTAGAAAATAGATTCTGTCAGCTGCCAAAACTCAGCAGAGCCGATTTTGGACAGAGGGTTTGAAACAGTTTTGGGAAATCATCTCGAGGCTTTAAGGTCTGATTTTTGGGCAGCAAGTATTTCAACATGTTAGCTACAAAGTTCATGTAGACCACTTTTGGAATAGATTACTAAAATAAGGGATTTGGGCTACACAAAAATATGTCACAGAAGTGTCCCTTGAGAGCTGAAACACAATAGAGAGTTTCAAAGTGATTTTGACCTATCCAAGGTCATTATTTTGTGCTAATTTTTGGTGGGTAGCTATATATACATGTTTTATACAACTTTCATGTTTTGGAAAAAACTCAGATCTCATTTTAATCAAGGGTTTTTAGGTCTGCATTGTTGACTGGTCTGAAACCGACACACTTTGGTAGAATTGTATTATCTCGAGTTCTACTTACTAAAATGAGTTCAAAATAAATTTGGATGAAAGATAACACAAAAATCTAAATTTGAAAATAAAGAACATGCTTAGATCAATTTTCTACAATGAGTTATGGCATTCTAAAGTTTAGGACAGAAACATCTATGCTCTCGAAAATCAAGTCTCTTAGGGTCCAAGTTTTCTACTTATGTCATGTCAAGTTTTTGTTCAATTTTTTTGCATGCTTGTATATTAGACATTAATACCAAGACTCCAGCACATTTATAGGTCATCAAACTCAAAGATAACCATACACAACAACATCTCATATCACCCATAATCATAACAGTCCCAAATTTCCAACTACAACGCTTTTTTTGTTTGATTTCGGTTCTCGATTTTTAGAGTGTTTAAAGAGATGTGTCGGGGGATATTTTGAGGGATATTAGATATAAGGTTTAGAGGTTTACTTACTTGCTTAGAGACCCAAGGGATGATGATATGGAAGGACTTAGCTTTAAAATAAAACACCACGTTTATTCTTAGCTCCCTTCTTCCTTCTTTCTCCTTCTTTTTCTCCCTCAAACTTTATAGAACACTTAAGAACACTCAATCAGGTCTCTCTCTCTCTCTCTCTCTCTCTCTCTATATGGACGAAAAATGAAGAGGAGAGGGAGGGTGTTTGGCTTGGTTTATATAGGAAAATGTTAGGGAACATAGAATTAATTTTAAGTACTTTTTTTTTCATTTTCCTTCCATATCACATGGGTTCATTTAATTTGGTTCATGTTTTGAGGGAACAAATCAAATTTGGGGAAGTTAAATACACCTAGGGGCTGTTTGGAGGACAAAAACCTGACCCCACATGAATTAAGAGATTTTGCATTGATTTGCGTGCCATTTAGTGCAAGAAAATACTTTAAAAGTTAATTTAATATATCTTTTTGGTGTCTTTTCTTACCAAAACTTATTATATTAGTATGTTTATTATAAATATAGTATTCCCATGCAGTATCATAGTTTCCATAGTAATTGATTAAATATATATAGTCTTTTAAGTCAAATTAAGCTATTCTGGTAATATCTGACTTTTTGACTTATTTTGTTATGTATGAACTTCAATAATGATTTGTTTGCTTCTATTAACCTATAACACCATATTATTATGTATATTACTTACTCAACAAGTATTGAATCATTATAATGGTTAATTAATATCTTTCTCATCATTTTAAGTTTAAAAGAAAGCAAAAATTAACTTTTTAGCACTCTTCCCAAGGTGGTCGATCACTAAGGGATATTTTTATCATTTTTGATATTATTTTGTTCTTTGCTACTTAATTGTACTTAAATTCTTGATTTAGGGCATCTATGTGTCAAAATTTGAGTTTTTAAGATTTTTCGAACTTAACTCTTGTCTTAAACAACTTGGTCTTATAACCTTGAGTTCTTAACCTCAATATTAAGGCTTTAATATATGCTTCTGTGGTTCCCTCTCTATCTTGGGTCTCAGGCTCGAAAAGGTTAAACGATTGGGCCGGTTCTTCTATCGAACTTAGGTTCGAGATTTTTGTGTGTGGAGATATTCTTTATTTTTTCTGAGTTTGGGTTATTACATACAACCTACTATCTTTCTTTATTCAAGATGCCTGAGACTATAGCAAACAAAATTGACAAAATTCAAAGGACCTTTCTTTGAGGGGATTCTGTCTAAAAAAGAAAAATCCTTATAGTCTCATGGGCTAAAATTCTCTTTCAAAAACAATTTGGAGGTCTGAGGTGGCAAATCTGCGAATCAGGAATAAATCTTTATTGGAAAAATGGTGGTGGAGGTACAGCTCAGAAAAAAGGGAGCTTATGGAAGAAAATCCTATGTTCTAAGTATAAGGACCAGTTATCCGATTGGCTACTCAATCCCCTGTTTGGCAACAATGGCTCACAAATTTGGAAAGGCATCTTGGAGGTTGGGTTTAAGGAAGGTATTCCTAAAAATGTACTCTTTGACAACTAGTTTTTAACGACAGAATCAGGACCCACAATCTAATTCTGGAATGACAGATGGATAGGTGGTATGTCCCGTAAAGAGAAATTTCCCAAACTTTTCTCTTTATCAATTCAAAAGAAGGATGTTGTTGTAGCTCTAAGGTTGTTCCATCCAAGCAATAGTTCCTAGACCTTGCATTTTTGTATGGGAATGGGAGCAGTTACATCAGCTCCTAGATTGTTTGAGGAACATCCAACTTGCCTCAGATCAGGTGGACAGGGTGTTATGGCTGAGAGAGAACAATGGGATGTTCTCTGTTATGTCTTTTTTAAAGGCTTGTGTCTCATTCTATCCCCCACTCTTTCTTTTGAGAGGAGTGTTGGTCACCCCTCATCCCCCCGAAGGTTCAATTGCATGCTTGGTTGGATTTTATAAGTAGGCTGCCAACAAAAGACCTGCTTCGTAGGTGGAACATTCTTCCTCCATCAGTAGTGGCAGCTTGTGTTTTCTGTGAGGCACACTTAGAAACCATAAATCATATGTACCTCTCTTGCTCAAAATGTAACACCCGCTCCTGAAAGGCATCAAACCAGCACAAAGGGATGTGATCCCGTCGCAGACCAGCAGCTAAAGAGGAAGACATGGGATAATGATATTAAGAGATCAAACAAGAACTTCTAAACAATTACAACACCTTCATGTCAAAAGGGGTATATATGAGTCACTAGGGATTCGCCATCCCAAGCGCATATATTACTTCTAAAATATGAAAAACCTTTAGATCTTATACATGAAGCTCTGCCAAAACTGAAAACTAAACAAAAGGAAACTAGACCAAAATGATTCCCAACACCTGATCCAAAACTACTCGACGACGCCTATGGTAGACCAATCTCCTAGCCATTCCTAATATCTACAACCACAGAGGTTACAGGAGAGCGCACTTAATATTATCATGAATAGAAAAGACAGTTACTTAGTTAAGAATACTTGAAAACTCTTTCTAAAAAGAGTTCATCACATTTTTCACGAAAACGTAAAAACTGATGCATTTGCTTGAACATGAAAAGATCACAAATTATACAGAACCTTCTCACTACGGCAAACTGAAATATGTTCCTGGCTCAACCGCTATAATTTAAAAGAATAATCACTTTCTCAAAACTAGACCCAAACCTCAATAGTGTCCAAGTAGTCGTCAACCTCATGATCGGGAGTTCCGACGGTACCGTAACCTCAATTCGCAATGCACGGATAGCAACGTGATGGAATGAGAGCCACTCTCTAGCAAGCACGAGTGGTATGCGCTAAAATCTGGAATTCAGCCCAAAAGCTTTAAAGGTAAAAATCCCAAATTAATGGAAAATCTCCCCTATAGGGACAAATGAAAAACTCATAGTTGGGTAACCTCCCTCATAACGGGATATAAATGGCTGAAAACCCTTGTGACTTGACACTTTGGAACAACCACTTAACATTAACCATACTTTTATAATAACATCATGCTTGCTCAAAATATCATGGATAACACACTTGAATTAAAAACATTATGGCTTTTGAAAATCAAATGTTCATGCGATTGTCAAACTGGTCAAAGTTCAAAATATGCGTTTCAAAGAATTTTTCTGTATTATTTACATAAACTCAAGTTCAAGATAATGACTAAGCACTCTCACCTTATCTTATATGCCTACGAACTGAGCCTTTTTCATCGAGCTAAGCTTGCATGTCTGGTAGAAAAACTTCTATGCCTAGCAAGCAAACATGACTTAACCGTCAATACGGAGTTCTACCTCTCGTAGAATGCGAAGTACTAAAACGATTTTGACCTTGAATGTTTTCTTGATTTTAAGAACCATGGTTACTTTCTTTTTAGATTTAAGTGGTACTACACACTTGCCCAATCCTTCACTTATTTAAAGATTTAACTTAACTATTTATTACTCTATTTTAATTATTAAATTTTAATGTATCGCAGAATTTTGAGGTACTTAGACTTGGAGTTGGATTATGATTTATGGTGAAGATTTAGATTAAAATATTCTCTACAATTTTCATGTTTAACACCAAAGTCAAAATCTAAGGCAACTAGGTGAAAACTTTGACGCAAACAAAAATAGTTTAGCATTTGCATAGAAAATTGGTTAGAAAAGTATCTCTGTTGGTCTCAGTTTTGGGGCACCAAATCAAGTCAAAGCCGCAAAACTCTCACCAGAACCAATTTTGGACAGAGAGTTTGAAACGGGGTTTAGAGACTTTCTTGAGGTATCTAGGTCTGATTTTTGGACAGATAATAGTTCAATATGTTGTCGGCAATATTCAAGTAGACCACTTTTGAAGTAGGTCACTAAAAATAGAGATTTTTGGTTATACAAAAATATGTGATAGAAACATCTTTTAATGGCTGAACCACAATGGAGAATCTGAGAGGGATTTTGACCCATCAAACCTCAATAGATTGGGCTCTGTTTTGATGGGTAGCTAGATATACATGTTATCTACAACTCTTATGCTTTGACCAAAGCTCGAATCTCATTTTAAACTAGAGGTTTTAGGTCTGCATTGTTGACTTGTCTTAAATTGACACATTTTAGTAGAATTACAATATCTCGAGTTCTACTCACTCAAATAAGTTCAAACCAATTTTGGATGAAAGATAACACAAAAATCTAGGTCTGAACATAAAGAACACGCTAAGATCATGTTTCTACATTTAGTTATAATGTTCCAAAGATCATGGCAGAAAGCTCAAATCGCTCAAAACTCAAGCCTATCTTGGTTTTAGCCTCTTAGTGTCATGTGTGTAAGTTTTTGACCCATTGTCTTTGTATACATGTGTCGAACTTCAGTATATCAATGTTCCAGAGCTTATAGAAGTCATGGAACCCATGGTAAAACTCATACCAACTCACAAACTCATCATTCAAACCCAACGGTCCCAAAAAATCCAACCATGACACCTTTATTTTTGAGTTTTCGGTTCTTGATCTTAGATTTGTGTTTGAAAATAATGAAATAGGTATTTGATAGGTATAAAATCACAAGTGTTTGTGTAACACTCCGCTCCCGCAAAGCACAAAACCTGTACAAAGGGATGTGATCCCGTTGCAGATAGAGTAATAAATAGACCAAACAAGAACTTCTAAGCAAGGGATAAAGATATTAAGAGACCAAACAAGAACTTCTAAGCAAGGGATAAAGATATTAAGAGACCAAACAAGAACTTCTAAGCAACCACAACACCTTAATGTCAAAAGAGATATACATGAGTCACTAGGAATTCGCCATCCCAAGAACATACATTACTTCTGAATCATAAAAAACCTTCAGGGTCTTATACATGAAGTTTTGCCAAAACTAAAAACTAAACAAAAAAAAATCGAACCAAAATGATTCCCAACACCAGATCCAAAACTACTCGACGACGCCTGTGGTGAACCAACTCCTAACTATTTCTGGCATCTGCAACCACAGAGGTTATAGGAGGGCGCACTTAGCATTATCATAAACAAAAAAGATAGTTATTTAGTTAATGATAACTGAAAACTCTTTCTAAAGATAGTTCATCACATTTTTCACGAAAACATAGAAACTGATGCATTTGCTTGAACATGAAAATATCACAGATTATATAGAACATTTTCAGTATTGCAAATAGAAATATATTTTTGACTCAACCGCCATAAATTTAAAAGATGAAAACCACTTTCTCAAAACTAGACCCAAACCCCAACAGTGTCCAAGTAGTCGTCAACCTCACGATTGGGAGTTTTAACGGTACCGTAAACTCAATTCGCAATGCACGAATAGCAACGTGATGGAATGAGAGCCACTCTATACCAAGCACGAGTGGAATGTGCTAAAATCTGGGACTCTGCTCAAAAGCCTTAAAGGCAAAAACCCATACTTAACGGGAAACCTCCGCTATAGGGACAAATGAAAAATCCATAGTTGGGTAACTTATCTCATAACGGGATATAAAAGGCTAAAAATCCTTATAACTTGACACTTTGTAATAACCACACAACATTAATCATACTTTTATAATAATATCATGCTAGCTCAAAATATCATGGATCACACATTTGAATTAAAAACATCATGGTTTTTGAAAACAACAGGTTCATGCGATCGTCAAATTGGTCATAATTCAAAAATGCGCTGCAAAGTATTTTCATGCATCATTTACATAAATTCAAGTTCAAGATAATGGCTAAGTATTCTCACCTTGTATTGTATGTGTATAAACCGAGCCTCGCCTGACAAGTTAAGCAAGACCCCCGGGTTCTACAACCTCTGTGCCTAACAAGCAAAACACGATTCAACCGTTAATACGGAATCCTCCCCCTTTAGCATGTGAAACTAAAACGATTCTGACCGTTAATTTCTTTTTTGATTTTTGAGACCATGGATACTTTCTTTTTAGGTTTAAGGGGTACTACGTACTTACCAAATCCTTCACTTGTTTAAGGATTTAACTTAACAATTTATTACTCTATTCAAATCATTAAATTTTAAAGTACTGTAGCATCTTGAGGTACTTAGACTTGGAGTTGGATTATAATTTTTGGTGATAATTTAGATTAAAATATTATCTACAACTTTTATGTTCAATACCAAAGCCAAAACCTAAGGCAAATGGGTGAATAAAGCATTCTAAGCGAAAACGATTCAGCACTTTCCTCAGAATTTTACCAAAACTACACCTCAGTTGGTCTCGATTTTGGGACATCAAATCAAGTACAAAGAATCCTTTTTGGATATATTCTAGTTTAACATGTTCCCTACAAGTTTTATATTTAGTGATAAAGGTAGTTATTTAGAACAAGTTAGAGGTTTTGGTCATTTTATAAAATAGGTTTTGTCAGCTGCCAAAACTTAGCAGAGTCGATTTTGGATAGAAAGTTTGAAAAGGGTTTGAGGGACTTTCCCGAGGTATCTAGGTCTGTTTTTTGGACAGCAACTCAACAGAGACATTCAGAGGGGTTTTGACATATCAAAACTCAATAGATTGGGCTCCTTTTTTGTGGGTAGCTAGATATACATGTTATATACAACTTTCATGTTTTGGCCAAAACTCGGATCTCATTTTAAACTAGGATTTTTAGGTTTACATTGTTGACTGGTCTGAAACTGACACACTTTGGTAGAATTGCAATACCTCGAGTTTCACTCACTCAAATGCGTTCAAACCAATTTTGAATAAAAGATAACACAAAATCGTAGGTCTAGATATAAAGAACACGCTTATAGAATTTTTTTACATTGAGTTATGATGTTCCAAAAATCAGGACGAAAATCTCAAAACGCCTAAAATTCAGGTCTATTTTGGTTCTAGCTTCTTAGTGTTATGTGTGTAAATTTTTGACCCATCTTCTTTGTATACATGTGTTATACTTCAATATATTAATATTCCAGAACTTATAGAAGTCATGAAAACTATAGAAAAACCCACACCAACTCACAACTTCAGCATTCATACCGAACAGTCCCAAAAATCTAACCATGACGCCTTTATTTTTTAGTTTTCGATTCTTGATCTTATATTTGTGTTTGAAAATAATGAAAGAGGTATTTAATATGTATAAAATCAGAAGTGTTAGAGCCTTGATTACCTTGTTTAGAAGTTATTTGTTGGTGATGAAAAATCTTGGACTTAGCTTTTAAGCTACATGGATCCTCCTCATTCTTCTTTCTTCTCTTTTCTTCTTCTTCTTCTTCTTCTCTCTCTCTCTCCTCTCACTATGCACAAAATTATGAAGGGGAGAAGAGGTTGTTTGGCTTGGTTTATATAGGGAATGGTTAAGGAACATAAGAATTAATTATAAGGACTTTTTCTCCTTTTTCCTTACACTTCACATGAGTTGAAATGACTTGGTTCAAGTTTTGAGGGGGAACATTTCATATCAAGGGAAGGGAATAAAGCTAGGGTCAGTTTGGGGGACAAAAAATTTGATCTTAAGCAATCGTGGGGTTTTGCATTGGTTTGGGTGTCCTTTTGTGCAAAAAAATTCTTTAAAAGTTAATTTGATGTATCTTTTTTGTGTCTTTTTCTACTGAAACTTATTAATTTAATATGTTTACGATAAATTTAGTATTCTCATGAATTATTATAGTTTTCATAGTAATTGATTCAATAGATGTAGTTTTTTACGTCAAATTAAGTTAGTTTGACAGAATATGACTTTTTGACTTATTTTAGCGTGTATGAATTTCACTAATAACTTGTTTACTTTTTTTAGTCTATAATACCATATTATTATGTATATTACTTGTTCAACAAGTGTTGAATCATCATAATGCTTGATTTAATACCTTTCTCATCTTTTGAAGCTCAAGGAAAATAAAAAGCTATTTTTGGCATAACTTCCAAGGTAGCTAGGCACTTGAGTGTATATATATATATATACCAAAATAATTTTTTTAATTTAATTCTAGGTGAAAATTTGGGTATTTTTTACATATGTTCGTTTATTGACTTTTCGAGTTTAACTCTTGTCATAAACGACTTGGGCTTATAAGTTTAACTTCTTATCCTCAATATTAGGGTTTTAATATATGCTTGTATAGTTCTTACTCTGTCCTGGGTCTCGAGCTTGAAAAAGTTAAATGGTCGGGCCGGTTCTTCTTACCGAACTTAGGTTCGTGATTTCGTTTTTTTTTTTGAGATGTTCTTTCTTTTCTATTCGTATATTGAGTTCGAGTTGTTACAGTTTGAACCTTAATTACCTTGTTTAGAAGTTGTTTCGTGGTGATGGAAGGCCTTGGACTTAGCTTTAGTTCCATAGATTCCCAAATTTCCTTAATTCTTCCTCCTCCTCCTTCTTTATACTATTTTCTTCTTCTTTCTCTCTCTTTCTCTCTCTCTCTCTCCTCTCACTATGGATGAAATATAGAGAAGGGAAATGGGAGGTTTAATTGCCTTTTTATAGAAAAAGTAAATCGGTAAAGCTTGTTTGAAAAGCTTCCTTAACCATGGGTTAGTTTGCCTAACCTTAGTTACTTTAATTTGACTTGGGTTTATGAAACTTGGTCACCAAGTTTAGCACACATTCCTAGGTAGTTAGTCACTTGAGTATATATATATATATATTAAATTAATTTTCTTTATTTAATTATAAGAGAAAATTTGGGTATTTTCATGTAGGTTTGTTTGTTTCTTGACCTTTCGAGCTTAACTCTTGGCTTAAATAACTTAGACTTATAATTTTGAAT
This sequence comes from Heliamphora exappendiculata, assembly GCA_034768845.1. Classification (NCBI taxonomy): domain Eukaryota; kingdom Viridiplantae; phylum Streptophyta; class Magnoliopsida; order Ericales; family Sarraceniaceae; genus Heliamphora; species Heliamphora exappendiculata. Next base: position 2,822 of record JAOTRH010437916.1, on the reverse strand, counting down.
TTTTATCCTCAATATTAGGGTTTTAATATATGTTTGTGTAGTTCTCATTCTATCCCGAGTCTCGGACTCAAAAAAGTTAAACAGTCGAGCCGGTTTTTTTTACCAAATTTATGTTCTAGATTTCGTTTCTTTTGAGATATTCTTTCTTTTCTATTCGTTTCTTTGAATACGGGTTATTACACAAAATCTTGCCTGTATTGGGGTAAGATTCTTCAATGGTGGGGTATGGTATGGGTTTGTCCTGACGGCCTTGTAGGCATGTATAGTTGGTGGTTGGGGATGAAATACAAAAATCTTAGAAGGCCGGATTTGGACCAGCATTTTATTTGCTGGTGTGTGGACCTTATGGCTTGCAAGGAATGCCAAAACTTTCAACCATAAGGATATATGTTGGGAGGCAAGGCAAAGGTAGAACTAGCCCTTCTAAGATTAGCTACATGGGTCAGAAGTTTAAAAGGAGTCCCTACCTTCTCTATAGAATAATTTTGGTATAAGATTAAAGAGGTTAGGTGTCTAAAGATGCAGAAGCCCATCAGAACCCTTTAAGATTGAAGAGGATAGGCTCACCATTGTTATCAGTGGTTCATGGTGTGGATGTTGATCCATGCTTCTTATGGCCGCTGGTTCTGTTCTATTTCAAACCCCTATTTCTTGTCCTTTCTTTTCTGTTGGCTTTGTTTGAGGGTTGGGCTTTGCTACGTTAAGCTGGTTCATGCTCTGGTTATTCCTTGCTGAGCCTATGTGTATGTCCACCATAGGGGACCCTCGATGTTCAACGGTTGGCCCCTTCTCAACGGCGGCTCCCTTTTGAAAATCAAGCTAAAATATATTCTCTGTTGGTTAATACCTCGGCTTTTTGCAGCTTGGACCAATTTTGTAAGTTGAAGTGTTTGGCTGGGGTTTTTTTGGAGTGTTTAGCTTGGACCTTTTTGTCAGTTCGAAGTTATGCATATTGGATGTAGCTTTTGTAAGCTGGTGTGTTTAGCTTGGTCCATCTTGTTAGTTCAAAGATATGCATGTTGGCTGGAGCTTTTGTAGTGTTTGCTTTCATTTCTTGTAATGGTTGATCTCTAACCAACCAGTGGATTCCTTTTGTATCTTCTAAGAAAGTTTGCCGAATCTTTGTAGGGGTGCTTATTCCCTTTAGATCCTATTTTTCATTTGTTCTATCATTTATAACAATTTTCTTTTTTTTGTCGATAAAAAAAATATCCTTGTAATTTTATACCTCCTCTTCTCATAGTAAAACCACACAACTTTGTGGATGTAACTTTAATTTTGAATGAATTACGTCAAATTTTATTTTCTATGTGTGATTGCATTCTTTCTTATTGGTTGTTTTTCGTTTTTTACCATAACAATTGGATTACCGTTTTTATTATTCATACCGGTTCTAAAAATAAGATAAAACCAACAAATAATATGTTGAGGAAAATTGTAACTCTATCAAAACCCTTGTACATTGGATCACATTTTGGTTTTTCCTCGTGTTGAAATATTTTTCTCCTTGTGTGGAGATCTTTCTCTTCCTTTTGAGAAGGTGCATGTCTTGTTGCATTTAATGCAGTTCTTTGATTAATTTTATGTAGAATTTGTAATGCATTTAAATGTTTTAACTTTTTTTTATATGAAATTTGGAAAAATTATTAATTTCTCGATAAGTGGCGATTCTGTTATAACTGCGTGTAAGACTATAACGTCTAAATGTAGTCATTTCCGTAACAAAATATTTTTGGCTTCATTCTCTGTCCTTCTAGGACTATTATTTAGTGGTCCTCCATCAAAGGAGATGGAGCCTCGAGGGATAAGGATATTGTGAATTGGGTGCATGAACAGACTTGTTGATTGAGAATTCGCAATTATAGTTCCTTGCACTATGTCACACTCAACCCTAGAAAAGGATTGTCCTTCATCTGCACAAGAAAACAAGAAGATGCAAGTTTCCCTTAATTGCTTTTCTATTGGTAAAGCAATAAAGTCTGCTTTTTTTTTTCCTTTTTTTAAAATATGACTAGAAATTCTCTGCAGAAAAGTAAATCTCAAGTCTTACACTCCACATAGAAATAGAACGAGCAAAGCCAAGAATAATGAGAATAATTGTAATTTTGTGCTGGTAATATTAAGGGATTAAGAAGTGTTGAATCCAAGACCTCCATTTTTTTTCGTATGTTCTCTTACTAACTCCTCTGACCTTTTAGCCTTTAGTAATGTATTGAGTGTCCACAAATAACAAGAACTTGGACCAATCATTAAAAGAAAATTAATTAACAACTCCAATGGCCATTTTCTGATTGCAAGTTAAGCAAATCATCTGAAATTATTGAATCTTAATCCTTAATATTTGTATTTAGTTTTCCTGCAAATATCGTTTAATTTTCTTCTTTGTTTCCTCTTTAAGCTCTTTTTGGTTTTTATGCGTGCCTTCATGATGGGTTCAAATATAGGGGAAGGAAATAACCTTGTTTCTATGGGGTGATTATAGCGTTTTAACACTAATGGAATTATAGGTTTCATTTGGTTAGGCGTAAAACCGTATTTTTAGTTATTTTTTGGGTTAAAATCACAAAAAGCTCTGTTAGGTGGCTTAAAACTACTTATCCAATTAAAGTTTTTTATTATTTGACGAAGTTCTTTAAAAAAAAATAAAAAAAATCAGATTTTACACAAAATTACGAAGGAAACAATAAATATAGAAAATATACAAACGAAGAGGGCGTTTTAAGGTACAACTGCATCATTGCAACTAGTGTTTCTCACAACTAGTTTGGCGTGGGGGGGGGGGGGGGGGGGGGGGGGGGGGGGGGGGGGGGGGGGGGGGGGGG
>JAOTRH010437907.1:0-69167 GCA_034768845.1 Heliamphora exappendiculata | reverse complement strand
GGGGGGGGGGGGGGGTGGGGGGTTTTGGGAGAAACGGTGGTTTTGAGAGCGGTTTGGGGTGGGATAATGGTTTCCATTAAGTTGAATGAAAATTGTAACGATTGGAGTCTCTTTGATGTTAAAATCAAATTTGAAAGGGTGTTAGTACAATTTTTTAACCTACATGGGGGGTTTCAATTTTTGTCAGAAATCTCAGGGGAGTCAGTGTAATTTATCCTATTATCATTAAAACAAAACACAATGCTGCGGCATTCCAACCTTTCGGCGGCACGCTGACGTGGTGCATGTGGCGGTGAGGCAGCGGTATTCTAGCAAGATTATAATTTATACTTAGCTGAATATTATAAGATTTTTAATTAGTTGCAAATTAATTGTAACACAATTAGCATATTAAAATTTTAATTCTAATAAAATTATAAATTTTTTGAATGAACAGAAACTAAAGAGTTATAAATCGACCAAAAAAATTAAAATTTAATGTATTTATTTATTTATTTAAATGCTTGGATATTTTTATTTTTATTTATTTATTTTTCTCTATTTTAATTAATTTTGATTATTTTGAAATTATTTTTTTATAACAGAAAAATAAAATAAAATTTTCTTTAATTAAAAAAAAAATTTAAAATTTTATTTTGTTACATTAAAACATGTTTAAGATGATTTTTTTACAAAAAAAAAATTGAATATCTTGAAAAAACGTGACGGTTAATTTTAAATATTTTTTGAATTAATTAAAAAGAGTTTAATTTTAATAAATTATTTTGTTTCAAAATTTGTGTAACGAATAATTAAATTAAATTCTTGATTTTTATTTAAAATTAATTTTTTAAATAAATAAAATTTAAAAATTTTATTTGTTATACATAAAAATACATAAATATAATTTACAAAATCGAGATCATTTGTAACGTGTGATTTTTGAAACATATAAATTTGTTTTAATTAAACATATTTTATAACCCTCAAAGACATTTTAAAAACTAAATGGGTGAGAAAATTTATTTACATTATATATCCTACGGTCTCTATTACTAGTTCGTAGGTGATGTAATTAATTTTGCATGTTGACATTAAGGTCTTCTTCTCTATCGGATATAATTAATTACGGGATCACCAGTACGAACCTCATTTAGAGATAGTTTTGGGTAACTGTTAGTGCGAATCACTTCTCCATATGAAGGGTTCATTGCGAAACGATTGATTCAGAATTAAGTGATGGTATACACTTAACTATAAATAATAGTATCTTCTCTATTTGAGTTACTGCTATTATTTGTAGAATCGAAATTATGTCAGTTATTTAATTTTTACTTAGCACGGTCTATTGTCTAGATAGTAAAATTAATAGAAATTAATATAACTGGACAAATGATGAGTAGTAGACGTTCTTTCCATCAATGTATGCTATTCACAGTGCACTAGGCTGTTGGTGAAATTTTTTTAAAAATAGTAGAGGGAACTGATTTTAAAATAAAATTTAAAAATTTGCTCATCATAATTAATAGTTTTTAATTATGAATTTTCAAGATAAAAATGGCTTTCAATTCAGTCACGACTATACTTAAAGAAAATAAACTTACGAGTCCTAATTATGTTGACTAAAAAAAAGTATGTATATAGCTTTAACTACCGAGGGTGTTCTTAGGAAACTAAAAAATATGTTTATTCTGAAAAATGTTCTTCCTCTCAGCTGAATGGAAAGAAAAAAAAGTTCAAAAACAGGGTTACACGATTTTCAAGGTAGTTAGTGGGCCATAGACTGGTGCAAAAAAGTCGAAAGACATTTTCACTACAACCAGACACAGCACGGAAAAAAGTAATGTCTAGTTTATCTTGACAAGCAGAATAACAAAAGAAATTTCTGTTCACTAGTTGTGAAAATATGTTTAGCGGTGTTATTTACCGGTACCTGGTGTGTACATACGTGAGTCACTAATCATATCTGTAATTTAATACAGGAATTTCAAGAAACTCGATAACTTAGTAATGAGGAGATTACCTACACATGGGAAATAATACAAGGGTGATAAAAGCTGCAGTGAGAGATGTCACTATCAGTTTTAGTGGAGTTAGAATTTTAATATTAAGAAATTATCTTTATTTACCATCCATTAGAAAAAAATTAATTTATGTTTCTAGATTCGTTAAAGACGAATATTTAGTTTATTTTAATAACTATGTGGTTATTAAGGATAATAAATGGTTTGTCTGTTCTTGTATATTGGTGGATGATTTTTATATTATTACTTCAATCTCTCTTATACAACAACTGAATAAATTGAATAATATATCTAACCTACCAATAAGAGAAAGGAACCTTTATTAATGAGCTAAACGTTTCTTTGACACTTACGCATGAGTCATATTAATCTGAAAATAACAAATAGATTGGTTGAAGATGGACCTTTAGGTTCATTGGAAGTGGAGGCACTTTATGTCTGTGAATCATACTTGGAAGGTAAAATGCCCAAGAGGCCATTTTTGGCTAAAGGCTGTAGAACTAAAGAATCGTTAGAACTAGTTCATTCTGACTTATGTGAACCTATGACTATCCGGACTAAAGGAGGTTTTGAGTATTTTGTCACTTTTATTAGCGATTAGTCAAGGTATAGATACATTTATTTGATGCACCACAAGTCTGAATGCATTGAGAAATTTAAAATATTTAAAGCAAAAATGGAGAAGCGTCTGGAAAATTATATCAAGACACTTCGGTCCGATCGTGGTGGCGAGTACCTCTTTGGAGAGTTTAAAAATTAATTTTCAGATGAGGGGATTACATCCCAGTTGACTACACCGGATACTCCACAACATAATGTTGTAGCAAAAAGAAAGAATATGACTCATATGGAGATGATGAGGTCTACGATGAGTTATTTGGACTTACTTGATTCGTTTTTTGGATTTGCATTAGAGACAATAGTTTGTATTCTGAATTTGATACATTCTAAGTCAATTCCTTCTACTCTCACAGAATTATGAACCGGGCGCAAGCCTAGTCTAAGATATATTTAAATTTGAGGGTGTCCAGCACACGTATTGAAGGGAAACATTGATAAGTTGAAATCGAGAATGGAATTCTATTTTTTTGTTGGATATGCCAAGGGAACGAAGGGTGGCTTATTTTATAATCTTAAGGATAAAAAAGTCATTGTCAGTGCCAATGTCCAATTCTTGAAAGTGAATTATATAATGGACTACAAGTCCACGAGTAGAATTATTCTGAAAGAGTTGAGAGGAGATACCAGTAGTACGGTAGAAGTGCTACAAGGAGGTGTCATCGATATCTCATTACCTTGTTGTAGTTGAAGGATTATCGGGACACATGTAGATCCTGAACAAGATCAGGGTGCTACTGTTAACATGTCAGTTTTATAACCAGATGAGTGTTTGGGTAATGGTGTACAGGGTTTAGAATTAGCATAGCGTGCCACTGCTAGTACACAGACACAAGAAGTGCCTCGTCGTAGTGGGAGGGTTGTTCATCAATTCGATCTGTATATATTCTTAAAAAAGTCTTTTGACAGGATCTCAAAAAAATTAGATACTGAACCCTATAACTACAATGAAGCACTCCAAGAAAAAGATACAAAATTATAGAAAATGGCTATATGAATTTAGAGATGGAGTCTATGTACGCTAATTATGTCTAGAAACTTGTAGAACTACTCGAAGGAATAAAATTCATCAAATGAAAATGGATCTATAAGAGGAAAAGATAAGCAGACGGGAAGGTGGAAACCTTCAAAGCTAGCCTTATTGCGAAAGAGTTCACTCAGAAAGAAGGGATCAATTATGATGAAATATTTTCGTTAGTAACTATGCTTAAGTCTATACGGATTCTCTTATTCATTGTGACTCATTTCGATTATAAAATTTGGTAAATGGCCGTGAAGACAGTTTTTGTTAATAGAATTAATCTTGACGAGTGTATTTTTATGGTACAACCAGATAGTTTCATAGCAAAGGGCTGGGAGCACATATTGTGCAAGCTTAAGATATCTATTTATGGATTGAAGTAGGCATCTAGGTCTTAAAACTCTCAGTTTAATCAAGCTATTAAGTCTTATAGTTTTAATCAAAGTCCTGACGAGTCCTATGTGTACAAGAAGCGTGATGGAAGCGTAGTGGTAGTTTTAGTAGTTTATGTGGATAATATCTTGCTAATCGAAAACGATGTGGGGTGTTATCTTCGGTGAATGTATGATTATTCAGCCAGTTAGATATGAAAAACTTGGATGAATCCAGTTGTATCCTTAGAATCAAGCTTGTGCGAGATTAAAAATAAAGGATGTTTGACTTATCACAAGCCACTTATATCGATACAATCTTTGCTCATTAAAATTAAATGATGTTGGACTTATCACAAGCCACTTATATCGATACAGTCTTTGCTCATTTTAGCATGTGGAATTCCAAAAAAGGATTTTTCTTTTCAGGTATGGAATTACTCTATCCAAGGATCAGTGTCCTAAGACACCTGATGAGATAGAGAAGATGAAAGCAGTTCCGTATGCTTTGGCAGTAGGAAGTCTCATGTATGCTATGTTTTGTACTAAATCCGACATCTATTTTTCTGTTGGCATGATTAATAGATATTAGTCTAATCCATGGCAAGAGCATTGGATAGCAGTAAAACATATAATTAAGTACTTGAAAAGAACTAAGGATAATATGTTGGTTTACCAAGAAGATGGTCTAGTACCTTTAGGGTACACAGACTCAGATTTTTAATTAAATAAATATTCCCAAAAATTACCTCTGGATATGTGTTTACCTTAAAGGTGGAACACATCGAGAGTAAATATCACTTGATACGAGAGATCATACAGAGAGGTGATGTAGCCGTGGCCAAATTGCATCAGGAGACAACCTTGCAGATCATTTTACAAAAAGTTTACCCTCTAAGACTTTTGACAGTCATGTAGAGGGCATGCGAGTCAGATGTATGACAACGTGATTTTGAGTATAAGTGGGAGATTGTTAGGTTTGTATACTAAAAATCATAATTTTTGGTTTTAGTATTTAATTTTATTTTTAATAAAATTAGTTTTTCTATTTTATGAGAATCTTAATTAGCAATATATGTATTTTTATTATTTATTTAATGTTATAGATGTGTGTCTTTTATTCTGCACAGTATTTAATGTTATCTTTTATTTTTGCAGAATATAAGCTTTTGGTTCACAGCTTAGATGGAATTGGACATACCATCGGTATGGCTGTAGCGTAGAGTTTTGATAGACCTGTCTTGATTATAGATAACAGATAATAGCACTGTCTATTGTTCTAACTCGCTGTGCTAGTACACTTTATGTGTATTGAACATGACCACGTTGGGGTAATTAATTTTATACTGACTATATAAATTAATTTACACCACATGGTTATTACGAGTACTTGTGTTCTTAATCCCGAAATAATTAATTATTTACGTATATTTAATATTCGTTATTTTGATTCATTAAATGGTGCAATCTTTTACGGTCTATAATTCTGGTGAGTTGGATAACGATATTGATTATATGGTGAATATTAATAATTGATGGAATTTACGTCATGAATGATCAGAATTAACGATATCCTCTTAAGAAAACTTATAAGTTTTGACAGAGTTAAACCCCGCAGATTGATTTAATTATCTAATAGTCAAATAAGTTAAGTGGAAGGTCTTAAAGAATTTATTTAAGAAGTCGATTAAATATAATTGTCAGTAATTTAATTGAATCGGTGGGTATCGAAAATCTAACGTGGAGAGAATAAATAAGCATTTAATAATAGGAGCTCGAATACTACGATTTTGAGAATATGGTTGGTAGTGCAATTATAATTCTTTAGTGGAATAAATTATAATTAATATTTTTATGAAATTGCTTCTGGGTTGAGGTGAGTTTTCATAATTACATTAGAAGCCCAATTCATATTTACTCCACAGTCTCTCCAGTAACTCTATATATACGATGTTATAAAACTTGACGCAAAAAACTCATATTATTCAGTCAGTGATTAGGTGGCCAGGATTTTCACGTTATCTAAAAATTCTAAACCTAATCAAAAAGATTTTAAAGAACATGATAGATCAAAACCCACACTTTGTTCATGCTTAGCATTTAGGAATGTAGTAGAAGGTTTTTGTCGGGAATTCGATTAGAAGTCAAAAATAGAGGCAGATCGTTAACTAAAAATTGTTGCAGCAACTAAAATCGTTAAACCATATTTTGAAAGGTATAATCCTAAAACTAACTTTGAGAGTATTACCGAATTTTATTTTAATTGTTCGATATCAAAAGTTTAATCTGGAACCTATTTTAGCGTTTGCCTGTTCGAAAATTTTTTGACTAAAATGATTAACATAATCTTAGGATCATTGCAGTTTGCCCCAATACAGGACTGCCTGTCGGCGCTTGTGGGAAGCCATGAGTAGTCCCCAGATACTCACATTAGCCTGCGTCTTCTTGAGCTGCTTCAAAACTATGCCTTCCTCTTCACTATTCTGTTTCTCTGCTTGCTTTCTTGATTCCTTTATGCCCTTACTTGGTTGCCCATTTTCTAACTGCGCGGGCTTAAAATGCCTCCCACTTCTCGTTATATGTTCTATTTGTTCTTCGGGCTCCCATAAACCCTCTAACTGATCGGTTACTTCTCGAATTTCAGCCACTGGGTATGTCTTCCCTTGGAAAGTCCAGAAAATGTTTATGCTTGTCTTTCCTTGGTCACCTTCTTTATTAGCTCCTTTGAGTCCCCAAAGATGCTCCTTGATTCCCATCACATTTTTGCGCAAACTAAAGGGATTCTTCATTGATAGCAGTATCTAATTCGAAGAGTTGTTACAACAATACCACATCAAACGGATCCATGTAGTCATATAGCAGGGGAGGGACCCAAGTTTCCCAAGAACCTCCATGATTATACGGTTCCTCCACAATCGAGTGCCACTCCGGCACATCTTCTCCTTCATCATACTCCATATTCATGAATTCTTGCTATATTTCTTTCAATTTTCATAGGTCATTCTCTTCTTGGTACAAGATTTCTTCTACGTTGGGAGAACATAAAGCTGGCCCTCAAAGTAGAGGAGTTCTTGATTTTGGTTCCTGAAGAGAAACGATGTATATAGAGGGATCGAACACATAACTTACGGTGACTCCTTCTTTTTCTCTTCCTGCTTTTCTTTCTTCTCGGTCTCCTTACCAATTGACAAATTCTCTTCCTGCCTAGTCTTATTATCAACTTTCTTTTATTTTGAAGACTCTCCTATTTCTGACACTACTTTCTCTACCTCTTCAACTCTAAAACTCGGCTCGGCTTTCCCATACCAGGCTGCCCCTTGGTGCCAGGCTGTATCATCACTTAGAATGGTCGAGACATGCCATTTAATGTCAATTTCAACTTCCTCTAACTCATCCAATGCCTCAAGATGCGTCAAATCCTCCCACAGCCGTCTGATTTCTTCATCTTCTTCATCATTATCGTCAATAGGGAGAGGAACTTCCTCCTCGTGGACGATAAAGATCAGGAAATTATCAAAACTATCGTCTATCAGATCCTGAATAAGGACGTTGAGTTGCAGTACCTCTGGACCGAACGATAGAATTGTAATTGGCTTTGATTCTATTGCAGAGACTATAGATTTTGTGGGATCAAAACCTTTTGCCCATCCTTCAACATCATTCACTTTCTGTTGAGCTGCGTGATTTGGCAAGAGATTGGTGGCTACATTCGGCTTTTGAGCGGCAATAGGTGGGGGAATCACCATATTATCTATCAAATCATGGATTTCATGTTGAAACCTCATTCAATTATTAGTTAAATGACCATGCCCCTTGTGGATGGCCTAGTACTGGGTTGGATTATATCGGGTGGCAAAGGATTTGGTGGTAGGGTCGGTTCCAAAGATTTGAGAAGGCCTTTCTTAATAAGACTACTAAGGACAGTGAAAAGAAGGACTCCAAGAGGAGTGAAAGTTCTTCTCGAAGTTCTTTGTTGACTAGATTGTTTGGGTTTTGGGTTTAGGGTGGTTACTTCAAAAACCTGATCATTAAAAATGTCAGTAAAGTTATTATTGACTCGATTAGGGTCATTAGTGCATGGTTTTCTTACCATTTGACTTGATCTCGCACTTTTTATTGCCCCTAATTGAATGAAACTTTCAGCATTAACTCTTATATCAAGTAACTATTCAAATGTGATTGAAGGATTTCTTAGCATCTTTACGGCCTTAGTTCTCCATTTGTTGGATTGAGTCTCATTCTCGATAGATGAACGTAACAAATCATTGACTCCAGCTTGAAGTTGCTGACATTGAGCTTGGTTTTTGATTTGCTAGGTCTGTAAAAGTTGGATTTGCGTCAGGCATTGAGTCTGAATCCTTACCTAGTTGTTCACAACTGTACTGATCCCGTCTAATGTTTGCTGTAGGTCTATAATTGCCCTCATCATATCAGCCATGATCAATTTTGGGTATGCCATCGGGAATATAGAATCTGACTATTCTTCCCTTCTAAGCCTTTCTCTCAGAGATCGGGCTTAAGTGCATATAGGTTCTTCTCTACACGGAGCTATTATCCTGGTTCTCTGAACTGAATGGACTTATGTAAACTAGAAGACTCGTTAGTTGGGCCAAAACTTGAAACAACTCACTCTCGATGACGGATCAGGAGGACGAAAACTAGTCCTAATTGGGGTGCTAATTATACAAACAAAAGCATCCATAAAAGAAAATCACATAACTCTAAAAGATTTATTGATCCTAAAAAAAGGGTTCTAAGAAACTATAAGCACATAAAAAGACTGATAGGTCTGCACTTAGTGTACCTTCTGAATAGAGTTAAGAATATGCATCCCAATGTCAAGAATGGTGCAAGGCATGGTCAAACAATACGCAAGAACTCTTTTTGTCACATTTGTGGGAGCATGTGGCCAGAAAACTTACTGGCTTTCCTGACATAGCCTTAAGATACTAAACTGGGTTGGATTATATCGGGGTGGAAAAGGATGTGGTGGTAGGGTCGGTTCCAAATATTTGAGAAGGCCTTTCTCAATAAGATTACTAAGGACAATGGAAAGCGGGACTCCAAGAGGAGTGAAAGTTCTTCTCGAAGTTCTTTGTTGACTAGATTGTTCGGGTTTTGGGTTTTGGGTGTTTACTTCAAAAACCTGATCATTAAAAATGTCAGTGAAGTTATTATTGACTCGATTAGGGTCGTTAGTGCATGGTTTTCTTACCCTTCGACTTGATCTCGCACTTTCCATTGCCCCTAATTGAATGAAACTTTCAGCATTAACTCCTCCATCAAGTAACTATTCAAACGTGATCGAAGGGTTTCTTAGCATCTTTACGGCCTTAGTTCTCCCTTCGTTGGATTGAGTCTCGTTCTCGATAGATGAACTTAACAAATCATTAACTCGAGCTTGAAGTTACTGACATTGAGCTTGGTTTTGGATTTTCTAGGTCTGTAAGAGTTGGATTTGTGTCTGGCATTTAGTCTGAATCCTTACCCAGTTGTTCACAACTGAACTGATCCCGTCTAATGTTCATTGCAGGTCCATAATTGCCCTCATCATATCAGCCATGGTCAATTTTGGGTCTGCCATCGGGAATATAGAATATGACTATTATTTCCTTCTACGCCTTTCTCTCGGAGATCGGGCTTAAGTGCGTATAGGTTCTTCTCTGCACGGAGTTATTATCCTGGGTCTCTGAACTGAAAGGACTCACGTAAATTGAAAAACTCGTTAGTTGGGTCAAAACTCGAAACAACTCGCTCTCGATGACGGATCAGGAGGAAGAAAACTAGTCCTAATCAGGGTAATAACTATATAAACGAAAACATCCATAAAAAATCACATAACTCTAAAAGATTTATTGATCATAAAAGAAAGGGTTCTAAGAAACTATAAGCACATAAAAAGGTTGGTAGGTCTGCACTAGCATACCTTCTGAATAGAGTAAAAAATATACCTCCCTATGTCAGGAATGATACAAGGCATGGTCAAATAGTACGCAATAACTCTTTTTGTCATATCTATGGGAGCATGTGACCAGAAAGCTTGTTGGCTTCCCTGATATAGCCTCGAGATAGTAAACTAACTAGTGTATCTAGTAGGTAGAGTGGGAGTTTGAGAACAAAGCACACAAATATGCAAAATACAAATGCAAATATCGATAAAAAATTTACAATAAAAACCATTAACATTTCAAGTTAAGCCCTCTTGTGATTTTTTTTGAAAAAAATTAGTCCCAAATAGAGTTGCCAAAAAAATTGCGGGCGTTTTGTTTATTTGTATGGTGCACCGGATATCTATTATTTTTAAAAAAATGTTGTCTTCTTTTTAAAAGAAGAAAATCGAAAATATTCGAACACGTTTTTAAAAAAAATAGAGTGACAACTTGATTTTTGAAAAAAATCAAGAAAAATAAAAAGAAAGCTGCGGGTCTTTTAAAAAACGTAACTAGAGAAAAAGGGAGTTCGGGGGCTAAGGTACGAAAAGGTAAGGTGTTAGGCACCATTTTCACACAACTGTGAGGTTGGTCTCTACTTTGTCAATATTAGTTCTTGTTGTAAACTTTTAAAGGTAACATATACAAAATGGGAGGTTAAAGAGAGCTCAAACAAAAGCAAGCAAAGAAACAAAATCCTAACTATGATCCTAGGGTCATGCAACTTGGTTAGTATTTCTAAATATGCCAACGTATCGTTTGAGCAAAGCAAAGTAAAAAACATGCGAATAAGCGATAAAATGAACAAACGGGGACCTAAGGATCATGCAACAATGTTACTACCTCTAACATGCTATACATAGGCTGTATAAAATAAATAGAGAAAACTCAAGCACTATTTTAAGCTACTAGACATACATAAAAACTCACGACCGTAGCAATCAATGCTGCGGCTGTGACAAACGAAGTCACAAAATAGGCAGCCGTGATAAATATAGGGATACTGCGAGAAATATAGTGAAAAATCTCATTGTTGTGTTATATAAATGTCGCGACCATGGTTTTAAAGGGTCCAAACATGGTATAAGCATTGCACAATGCTTAAAACAGGCTTAAATGGGTAGGATATACAAGATAGAGACCATAATCCATTTTTTGGGGGCTAGATTTACCCTCCTTTACCCTCTATGCAAACAATATCTCAAAACAAGACATACAGATCATTGAAATGAATAACAGAGTGCTTGACACACATTTTTCATGTCACTAGCCTCACAAAACCTCATGATCGTAACAAGAGGATTTGGCAACCGTGACAAATATGGAAATAAATGATGTGGCCGTTACAAACAGAACAAGGGCACTGACGGCCGTTATTGTGAGTTTAACAAAACACGCGGCTGTGACCTTAAGAGGCCGCGGCCGTTATGTTTTCATAACTATAGAACATATAGAAAAAAAGGGGTGTACATAATGGAGGCCATGACCCATTCGAACTTAAGCCAGATTTACCACTCATTACCGAGTAAGAATATAAACTGAAGTACAGAAAAGAGAAAAGCAAAGTAGAATAAGATAAAGGGAGAAAAATCTTGAAATAAACAAATAACAAAAAGTTTTAAAGAGAGTTTTTCGTATTTTTAGCCTTATAGAAACGTCACGGTCGTGACAATAAGATGTTGCAGCCATGAGAAAAGAAGCAAAAAGTTGTCGACCATGTGCAAAAAGGTCACGGCCGCAACTGTAGGTTTAACAAATCACACAGTCATAACATTAAAAATTCGCGGCCGTCATGTTTCAGAACCTCAGAAAGTTTTTGATGTGCTCAGCGTGTTTGTGAGCTTAAAAACGAATCGGAAAAGAACTATTATATACAAAATAGAAAGCCATGAATGTACTGTTTATAAGAAAAAACTCATACAAGCATGTTTAGATTGAAATAAATAGCAAATAAACAATGAAAACTAATGAAAACCTTATCGACGACACCCTCGGGGGAAGAAAATGAGAGTTTAGAAGAATATCGTGGGTTCTAATGGTTACCTCGTGTGAATATCCACCTTGAATGGTTCCTCGGGTATGAGAATGGACTACCTTCAAGCCAATACGAGCTCTATAAACTCCTTCAAGGCAAGCAAGAGCGCGTATAAGGCTCGGTAAGTATGAAATGGTTATCAGAATATCAGGTGGGAGTGTATTTCAGCAGATTTTGGGCATCCAAGTTCTTTCTCTCTTCTCATTTTTATTGAAAACGTCGCCTATTTATAGGTAAAGTGGGCAACATTGACCCCCTCTATAATGCCGCTACCTATCCAAAAAGGGATAAAAGTGATGACTGCTACCTTTTTGCTTTTGTACAGTGATGGCCGGTTCCTTTTTGGCAATGAAAAGGACATCCGTGACTTTTAAAAGTCACAGCTAGGCTTAGGGTTTCAACTAAAGTGGTGGTCGTGACAAAGAAAGTCGCAGCTTGCTTTAGAATTTTTAAAAAGGTAGCGGCCATGAGAGCGAGGACACAGCCTGTACTTAGATTTTCAAGAAAAGTTGCGGCCGTAAGGATAGGAATGTCACGGCCTGAAGGTTATTGGTGGTTTTCTTGGGTTTTGAGCGGAGTTCGTGATTTTGCTTGCTTAAAAGTATTTATGAGCATAACTCTTATTTTTTCGTCATTGGAGCACATTCGAGACGGGTGCCTAAGATTCAACTTGGTCAAATTAGGGTTTTACACTTGTGGGAATTCGACATCCCCTATATGTCACCGAAGTGAGACAGGATAAAAATGCGATGTCGGGTTTATGGGACCTGGAGGAATGTGTTGAGCATTTAACTAGGAGTGGACGACACTTCAAGCCTGCTCAACTAGAGAGATGACAGACCAGTGGAAAGGGAAAGGAGAAAGAGCAAGAAAAAGAAGTCGATGCTGTATTGAAACAGCTGAAAAAGACCCAAGCTAACATCAACAACTGGGGTATGTTGATAGCTTCGCACAAGCACCGACAGGCTGTGTTGAAGGTCCTAAATAAAGCAAACGTCTCAATAAACACGACCCCAGAACAACTGATTAGGCTCATTCTGCTGGCTGTAGAGCCCAAGGTAATTTTCTTTTCTAATAAGGACTTGTCGCTGGAAGGAAGGAATCATAATAAACCCCTACACATCACCGTTAAGTGTATAGAAAAGTGGGTCCCAGTCACCCTTATTGTTAACGAGTCAACATTGAACATCTATCCGCTTCGAATAATAGTTTGTTTAGGAATGAAGCTGGATCACTTCACACCCAATAACCAAGGGGTAAGGGCTTATGATAATACAAGGCTAGATGTACTCGGGTTGGTGTCATTTACTATATCGGTTGGGCTATTGTAGACTTCTGTAGAATTCCACGTGTTAGATGTTCCAGTGTCTTTCAATTTGCTGCTAGGAAGACCATGGCTTCACAATCTGAACATTCAAGCAGTACCTTCTACCCTCCACCAGAAGTTGAAACTGATTTAAAACGAGACAGTGCTAACTATTCATAGGGAGGACAGCATCCAACCCCTGAGGGAGGACAGCTCCACTCTATGGAAGTTCAACATGGAGAGAGGAATGTTTTCCTGAGCGATTTTCAGTTTGATGAAACTTAGATAGTGCAGATGCACTTAAAAGAGGAATAATCTATATCCACCCCTATGTTGTCACGATAATGAGGCGTATATCTTATTTCCAAGAATGGGGTTAGGACGTCATCAGCAAGGTATCCCGGAGCCCATTCAGGTAATATAGAGCTCACAGCGCTTTGGATTGGGTTATAAGCCAACAAAAGAGGATTTGGAAGAGCCAAGGAAGGGAAAAAGAGGAAAGAAGGTTAGATACTCTAGAACGTTGAACGATCACTTTATTAAGGAAGGAGAGGATTTTCCTTACTGTGGTTTTTTGGAACCATGGTTTGATGAGGAGACTAGCCAGAGGCTACCAGGGTTGAAGATCTTCTTCAATCACAAACTATCTGATTCCTAGGAGAAGGAAGCCGCCGAAGAGGAAAAGGAAAAGAAGATTCAAAAGGAAGAAGATTGGGCAGACGAGTTGGATGACATCAACATGGAAGCCTTGTTCAGTAACCAGATGCACATAACTGACCAGGAGTGCTCGATGATGGGCAACGATGTACTAGCTGATTGTACCGGGCTCATTGTGGACGTAGCGTCGAAAGATGTTAAAAATCATCTCTAGAGTGTTGTAACTTGCATGATGCATGTCTTGAATTCGAGTATGAGTTATGTGAGTCCTTGTTTTGTTCTGACAAGTTGAATGTTGAGTCTGAGAGCACATCTGTCTGTACATCTTCTCTTGCGGTTACTTTTGAGTTTGTAATTCCTTCTCTCTTTAATATCAATTAAATCAACGAGATTTTCGACAACTCTTCTTTGTTTGATTTATTTGATCATACGCTTTTTGACGATTTTGAATTCGACGAGGATGTTCCCGAAGAAATAAAAACTTAAATAAAAATAGAATAAGAAATGCATGATCAACCTATAACTGAAGAAACCTTGTCAATTAATTTGAGCAATAAAACTAATCCACAAATTGTTCAAATCGGTTCTTCATTATCTCTAGTTGAACGTGAGCAATTAATTACTTTATTAAAAGAATTCAAAGACGTCTTTATATGGTCTTACGAGGATATGTTCAGTATTGATCCTGAAATTGTCCAACACTATATCCCTTTATATCCTGATGTCAAACCCATCAAACAGATATTGAGATGGATACGGCCAAAATGAGCACTGAAGATCAAATAAGAAGTCACCAAGAAAATCAACGCTGGTTTTCTTATGGTAACTGAGTATCTAAAGTGGGTGGTAAATATTGTACCAATTTTGAAGAAGGATGGACGTATCAGAGTTTGTGTGAATTTTTGGGACCTCAACAAGACAAGTCAAAAAGATGACTTCCCACTACCGCATATTGACGTCTTAGTGGACAGTATAGCAGGGCACGCCCTCTTATCATTCATTAGTAGTTTTTTCGGGTACAATCAGATCTTAATGGATCCCGAAGACATCATTCACTACACTTTGGGGCACCTACTATTATCGTGTAATGCCATTCGATTTGAAGAATGCATGGTCAACCTATCAAATGGATGCCACTACTTTGTTGCATGACATGATACACAAGAAAGTTGAGGTGTACGTAGATAATATGATAGTGAAGTCCAAGGATCTAGATGGCCATATCATAGCACTATAGAAGTTCTTTCAAAGGATAAAAAAGTACAAAATGAAGCTCAACCCATAAAAGTGCACCTTCGGAGTCACGGCATGCAAAATACTTAGATTTATGATTACTCAATGGGGTATCAAGGTCGATCCGTCGAAAATCAAAGCGGTCATGGAAATGCCTCCTCCAAAGACCGAGTGAGAAGTCAGAGGTTTTATGGGCAATATATAATTCATCAGCCGATTTATAGCCAAGTTGACAACCACCTGTGAGCTGTTGTTCCGTCTACTAAAGAAGGAGCCAAGTTCAAATGTGATCAGAAATACCAAGACGCCTTTGTAGCTGTGCGACAGTACTTGCAAAATTCACCTATTCTGGCTCTTTTCGAGCCCGATAGGACACTGATTCCCTACTTGTCAGTGACTGATTCAGCTATGGGATGCATGCTGGCACAAAAAGGAGAAACTATAATTGAGAAGGTAGTCTACTACTTAAGTAAGAAGATGACAGGGTTCGAGATACAATATTCACTACTGGAGAAGACATGTTGGGTTTTGGTTTAGGCCTCTCGAAAACTAAGGCATTATATGTTATCTTTCATAGTGAATGTAATCTCCCGGATGAATCCGTTAAAGTACTTGTTTGAGAAACTGCTACTAACAAGAATACTGGCTCGATGGTTGTTACTACTGTCAGAGTTTGATCTCAAGTACGTCACCAAAAAGTCAATAAAGGGCATAGCAGTGGCAGAGTTCTTGGTAGATCAACCGATCGACGGAGATGAAAATGTGGAGTTCTAGTTTCCCGATGAGAAGCTCATGGAAGTTAAGGATGACAAATGGACTCTATAGTTTGATAATGCATTTAATCAGTATGGCTATGGAATGGGAGTTCTCCTTGTCACTTGACGAGTTGCGTGTTTCCCTGTTTTTGCAACTCAATTTTGAAGTTACCAACAACTAGGCTGAGTATGAAGCGTGCTTAACTGGGTTAGAGGCAGTTTTAGAACTAGGGGAAAAGAAACTGAAAGTCACCGGGGATTCAACATTGGTGGTTTCACAGGCAAGAAGAGAATGAAAGGTCAAGAATGTGACTCTAATTCTCTACCACCAAGAGCTGGAGAAGTTAATACCATGCTTTGAATTAGTGGTCTTCACCTATGTTTTGCAATTGTAGAATAAGTTCATCGACGCCTTGGCTACTCTGGCATCAATGATCAACATACCATCTGGAGTTAGGATGAGACAATTGATAATTGAGTAGAAAAGAAAACTAACATATGAGATGACAGCGGCAATCAAAGAAAGCACAGATGAACTCCCTTGGTTCTTTGACATTCATAATTTTGTAGAAAATGGAGAATACCCTAAGTTTGCCACTGCGAAGGATAAAAGGGCGATAAGGAGATTATTTGCACAGTTTGTCATTTGTGGGGTAAAGTTGTACAAACGAAAGCATTTCGGGGCCAACAAGCTATGTGTTAGCAGTGAAAAAGACCCAGAATTGATAAAAGAAATACACGCTAGAGTTTGTTGGTCTCACATGAGCAAAAATATGTTAGCCAAGAAGATTATGCGATAAGGGTATTTTTAGATGACAATGAAAATGAACTGCATACAATTTGTACAAAGATGCCATAAGTGTCAGATCCATGCGAACCTTATACATGTTCTCCTATCCCATCTATACACTTTATGTCACCATGGCCGTTTTTAGTATAGGAAATTGATGTGATTGGCAGAATAGCACTAAAAGCCTTGAACAGACATGAATTCATTTTGGTGGCCATTGATTCTTTTACTAAGTGGGTGAAAGTTGCCTCCTACGTGGCGCTAAAAGCTTCTCATGTCACCAAGTTCATCAAATAGAATATCATTTGTCGGTATAGAGTTCTCCACGAGTTTATCTCAGACAACGGTTCGCACTTTCAAGGTGAGGTCTTTGATCTTTTTTAAGAATATCATATAGTAGTCCATAAGTTGTTACCATACCTGCCACAAACTAATGGGGCAGTTGAAGTGGAAAACAAGAACGTAAAGAAGATTCTGCAAAAGATGATTAGCTTACCCAAAGATTGGCCGGAGTCTTTACCATTTGCACTATGGGGATATAAGACGTCAATTAGAGCTTCAACAGGAACCACGCCTTACTCATTAGTGTATGGGATAGAAGTTGTACTTCCCATTAAGGTGGAAATCTCTTTGGATAGAAGAGCTACTTTTGTTTGATGAAAGAAGACTGCAAGCTCTGTTCCACATACAAGGGTACCAGAGGATAGTAAGAGTGTTCAACAAAAAAGTCAAGACCCAGGATCTAAGCGAAGGTGACTTGGTTCTTAAGGAAATTAGGGATCTTGTTTTTGACACAAGGGGTAAGTTCAAGCCAAATTGGTTCAGGCCGTTTTAATAAAAACCATTATGACCGGTGGTGCAGTAATCATCATGGATCTGGATGGTAACGCGTTCTCCACTCCGATAGACTTGGACTAGCTCAAAAAGTACTACCCTTGAGAGAAAAATAAAATAAAATAAAAGCTCATTGGGTTGAAAACCAAAAAGGTGACCCAGGCAAAAGTTAGAGCAGCTCATAAGGTCGAAAATCTCAAAGGACAATCTTGGCAAAAGTTAGGACATCATAAAAAGAAAGTGTTAATACCTGAGAGTGAACCGAGCCCGAACTACATTATAGCTTGATTTTACTTTTTGGAATACGTAGGCAGCTTCTTCCAAGAAGTTCGACCTCCTTCATTTTAACCATATTTGAATCTGAGTAATGATTAATACAAATTTACCTTTAAGTTCTGAAAATAAAGTCGTTTAATTGCAAGAACAAAAAAACTTCAAATAATTTGGAACCTTTTCGAGATAAAAGTGGAATATTTAATTCCAGCATCGAATACAAATTTTTGGAAATATAAAGTGGGCGTGCAAGTCATAAACTCTAAAAACAAAAGAAAGCCATGGAATCTTTAAAAGCAAAGAGGGTCCCTCAAATCTTCATCCTCTTTGACTCTTGTGTTCCTTCCTCTTTGTTTCTTTTCTAACTATCCTGAATCAACTACGCCTTATACTCCTCAGAAAGCTCCGGGTACTATAGTTCCTGCAACTCCATTAAAGAACGAGATGGCCAAACCTCCTGATACTTCGCCAGAAATGGGACCTGAAGGGAAGACAAGTATAAATAGCCCTAAACACCACGGAATATGATCTGACTTCGACCGAACTACTGCATGATTCGATGTAGAGGGTAGAAAGTGGACAGTCGCATGCTAATTAATAGCACACCAAGATGGTCCATGGTGGTCAAATTCATGGTGGGGATCCACCACCAAGAACATTGCCAAGTGATGGCATAAATTGTACAAAGCAAGAACCATCAATGAAAGCTCGGCTAGGGGCAGAAAGAGCAGCATACCACTCCAACATGTCTCTAGAATCACCAAAGCTATAGATGGGTCGGCCAACCTATAGAAGCAAAAAGAAGACAATTAGAAGGTGTCTTATGTCTATCAAGCCCTAATGAGATAAGCACCCTAAGCCTTAGTGCACTAGGTAAATCCTATTTCAAACCCTAGTCATATGTGAAGCATTGTCTAGATCATAGGTTCGTGAGACGATTCTTAGGTTTTCTAAGCCCTAGTGTGCCAGACAAACCCTTTTTCAAATCCTAGTCATATGCGAAGTGTTCTCTAGGTATTCCTGAGTCCAGATGGCCTCTTAGATCTATCAAGCCCTAGTGAGCTAGACACTCTGAGTTCTGGTGCGCCAGGCAAACCTTGTTTCAAACCCTAGTCATATGAAAAGCGTTGTCTAGGTCCTAGGTTCGTGAGACGGTTCTTAGGTTTTCTAAGCCCTAATGCGCCAAGCAAATTCTTTTTCAAATTCTAGTCATATGCGAAGCGTTGTCTAGGTATTCTTAAGTCCAGACGGCGTCTTAAGTCTATTAAGCCCTAGTGAGCTAGGCACCCTAAGCCCTGTTGCGCCAGACAAATTCTGTTTTAAACTTTAGTTATATGTGAAGCGTTGTCTAGGTTCTAGGTTCATGAAACGATCCATAAGTTTTTCAAGCCCTGGTGCACCAAGCAAATTCTTTTTCAAATCCTAGTCATACGCAAAGCGTTGTCTAGGTATTCTTAAACCAAAACGGTGTTTTAGGTCTATTTAGCCCTAGTTAGCTAGGAACTCTAAGCCCCGATGCGCTAGGCAAACCCTGTTTTAAACCCTAGTCATATACGAAGCGTTATCTAGGTCTTAGGTTCGTCAGACGATCCCCAGGTTTGTTTTAAGCTTTACTCCTCGTGCACCCTTCTAGACATCCCAATTTGACCCCACTAATCTTAGGTGAATCTGATTATGAAAACAGCTAGAATGTGCTTTAGTTCGATCATTGGAAAGTGATCCAAGCTCGGTAATTGAACCTGACCATTAAAAACCATCAGAAACCTTCAAAACCAATGAAGTTGTACCAAACCGTCGCTAACTTGTTGCCTAAGTCGTTACCAGAAGTGGCGACCGCTATGTTCATTATGGCGACCGCCAATAGAACCTTGTGGAACCTTTTCTAACATGGCGACCGCCAATTCCATTATGGCGACCACCAACTCACATTATGGCGGCCGCCAACTCCGAATGGCCTGATGTGTCTAAAAACGTGTCAACATCTCATTGGTTGAAGAACTCTATAAATACTGTACCTCTGGTACGTTTTCAAGGACAGAATTTGAGAGAAAGGTTTTGAGAGTAAAGCTCTGTCGAGACGCCGAGCAATTCCGAGTCCCGACGCCGAAACCCTACCGAAATACCAAGTCCCAAATCTGCAATACCTACATTTGAAGCCCTAGCTTGGAATCACGATCCGATGATTGAAGCACATTCTCCAATTTGAGGATTCCACAATTCAGGTACTTCGTTTGGATCCCCGATTCTTCTAAACTCAATTCTTTCTCTTTTGGGGTAATCGAGTTACATTTAACCTCAATTCATGTATCTCTTGCATTTACCTAACTAATCTTGTTTATTTTATGTAATTTATTTATTTTCTTTACTTTCTTAGTTGTTATTTTTCCTACATTTCACACTAAGCACATTGCCTTTTCTTTTCTTATTTTTATTGTTTCATCAATTTAGTGCTAAAATATACATACAATTACAACTAATTAATATTGTTAATTGTTATAATAATGCACTTACACTTATGTGAATGTAGTAATCAATACTACAATTCACATTTAAAATTGAATAGTTGTTTTTAATCTCTTTTGTTTTACTAGCATTAGTTTAATTTTCTTTATTAGCATCTACTTTAAATTTTTTTCTTTTCTTTTTATGTTAATATAATGTTCTAGCATTTATTTTTTTTAAGTTAGTCTAATTTCTTTTACTAGCACTCTATTTCATTTCTATTTTTTTTTTTTATAATATTAATTTAATGTTCCATTTTTATTTTCTTTTAGCTTAATGTTCTTTTCTAACTTTTGTCTTTCATATTTTTTTTTCAATATTAGTGTATTTTTTTTTTACCATTTTACTTTCTTTCGTTATTAACTTTAAATTTCTTTATAATATTCTTTTTTTCTTCTTTATCTTTTAGTGTTAGTTTAATTTTGCTTTATTAGTACTTTTAATATTAGTATCTATTTTATCTTTTAAAGTTTCATTTTTTTTCTTTTAAAGCTTTTTTTTTTCGTGACATTTTATCTCATCTTATCTTTCTTCTTCTTTATTAAAACAAAAAAATTAATAAAAAGTCTTTAAATCTCATCCTTATATTTGAAATGCAATTTTCTTTTCTTTTGCTTTCTTTTCCTTTTGTTTTAAATATAAAATATGAATAGTTAGGTTTTTCTTTAATAGTTTACATAAATATTTTTTAACCATTTTATTTAGCATTATTTTCTTTTACAAACTTTTTCACTATTTTCTTTTTCTTTAAATTCTCAAAACTCTTTTTCATCCTAACACTTTTATTTTGGTTTGTTCTTTCTGTTAGTAAACCTTCTTTTAAACATAGAATTTACATGCATGTTTTATACCTTTTCATCATGTCAATGCTAATTTAGTTTGCTTTGACAATAAGTATGTTTTAGTTATTTTCTTTAAAATTTTGTTTAGTTCAGTGTATTTCTTATTAACAAATCTTGTTTAGGCAATTTTAACAACTTCTAACATGTTTTATTCTTGATAGTTTAGTTCATTTTAATGAAATTGCATGTGAATGTGCTCCATGTATTGTTTAGTTAGAAATTGCTTGCCGTAAGGTTTAAGATTTTATCATTTTTATTTGTTTTGATTTGGAGTGCTATGTACATACATTATATATTTTTCATACTTGATTTTGTATGTTCTCTCTTTACCTTTATTTTTTTTATTTGCATGCATTTGAGAAAATCTACTAAAGAACCAATGATGATTAGTAGAGGCCAACCTTACGGTTGGGCGAACGGGGTGCCTAACACCTTACTCGATTCGTACCTTAGCTCCCGAACCCTCTTTCTCTAGTTAACATTTTAAAGATCAGTAGCCAATTTTTTTTTTTAGTTTTTCTCAAAAACTAAGTGGCTATTCCATTTTAACAAAAGGAGTTTTCAAAATTTAGTTTTCAAGGTGTTAAAAGATTTTTCTAAATATTCTTTGAATTTTTTATTTTTAAACATTTTTTAAAATGACCCATAAATCCCAAAGCCGCAGTATTTTCTGGCGACTTTGCTGGGGACTGGTATCCAAAATTAAATAAGAGGGCTAGCCTTGAAAGCAACATTGGTTCTTAATAAAATTTTTCATTTTTATTTTCGCATGCATATGCATTGTCCTTCAACTCCCTGCTGGTCAACCTGATGCCCCGAACGTTCATCCGTTTCGGGAATTGTTGGAAAGACGAGCAACCCTTGCTGACTGTACGCTATCATAGGTGCAGTAAAAGAGTTCAGGTGTACTGTGTGACCATGTTCTGCGTGGGAGGTATATACCCGGCTCTATTCAGAAGGCACCCTTTTCAATTGACCAAAATCGGCCTTCTGCATATAGTGAACTTAGAACCCTTCATTAGGTGATGCTAACCCTCGTAGGATTATGTGTTTTTTTTATTGTATGTTTTGATTGCTATTGTTAGGCTTGCTTGTTCGGTTTAGTCTAGCCCTTTTTTGGGTTTTTTACCTAGATTTTCTGTTATCCCCCTTTTAATTAGGTTAGCTTGTCCTTCAGGTTCTTACCTGGGTTTTATTTTTTATTTTTATCATGTTTGGTTTCCATGCTATAGTCTTCTTCTTGGGAAAATGTCTGTGTTTTATTTTGGAAACCCTTGGGATAGTTTCTCTCTTTTTTGGGTTTTTTTCGGATTGTTAGTTCCATACCCACCGCCTTTGTTTAGGCTCATTTTACGTAGATCTTTGTTATACCCACATGAGCTAGTTTCTTATTGTTATGCTTTAGAATTCTAGATCAAGCTATTTTCCTACCGTTATGCTTTAGAATTCTAGATCGAACTGGTCTCTTAAGGGTTAAAACTATTTTTCCCCACCGGAGTACTGTCCATTTAGATAAACCTTCCCTCTAGAAGTCGGTTAATCTTCTCCTTAGCTGTCATTCCAGGTCATCCTGTTGTTATGCCGCCAGCATAAGCCTGATAGGGGCATTGTTTATCTGTCTATGATTTGCTATTTTGAAAATTCGAGATATTGGCTACCTGTTGTCAGAATATTCGCCTGGGAAAAGTTTGATACCAGTTACTCTACTTTTGGGGATTCAAGTTTCTCTGCGGGATTACCATTGGGCCGAGGAAAGTTCGGTCAACACGTGTCTGGAAAATATCAGTGACAGGAAGACTTTGTAGGATATCTAAATAGCCGGTCGAGTCAATTGAAATGGCAAAAAATGAGATGAATCTGGCAGCCCTAATGAAGGAAATTACTGATATACAGAGAGCCGTAGAGCAACAGACCCAGGCTCAAGTGCAATGTCAGGCACAGATTCAGGCAATTTAGGCTCGTATCCTTGTTGCGAATGGACAACCAAATGAGACAAACAAGAATGAAAAGAATTTTTGGGATGACAATCAAGTCTCCGATGGACCACAAATCATTCCACCACCACCACGGAACCCTCGACAGGTGATCGTTGAGGAGGAAAATACCGCTCAGTCCAAAGAATCCGCTTTAGTTGAGAAAATCGACCGAATGGAGAAGGTCATTGGAAAGGCAAAGGGAATCGAAGAATATATGTTAGATCTTGGAGGGTTATGTCTATTCCCCGACGCTAAGCTATCGAAAAAGTTTAAAATGCTTGACATGAAAAAGTTTGATGGAACTGGAGATCCTAGAATTCATCTCCGAATGTACATCAGTACCCTGTCGCCAATGAAAATTGATGACGAGTTGAAAGCCCAACTCTTCCACCGATCTCTTTCTGGGGGAGCCCAAAAATGGTTCCTCTCCCTTGATGCAGCAAAGACCAGAACTTGGGAGGACATAGCTACAGCGTTCATCAGCCAGTACAGTTATAATGTTCAATTAGATGTAATTACTCGTGAGTTTGAGACCACTCACCAAGAAAATAAGGAGTCTTCTAGTGATTTCTTGACCTGTTGGAGGGGTAAGGCCGTTAAGATGACAAACCAACCTTCTGAAAAGGAGAAAGTAAGGATGGTAGTAAAGAATCTGCAGTCTCCGTTGAAGCGTTACTTAATCACGCAGCCACTCTCCACGTTTGAGCAATTTCTTGATGCTGGGGTCCAGATAGAGGATGCAATCTATTCTGGGGATATTGAAAAAGTTGACCCGAGCCAGAAACCACCAAGAAGGGCTTTTCCCGCAACCAACCAAAATCAATCCGCTGCAACCAACCTTGTATCTCGCTCAAATGAGGTAAACTTGCTGAACCCATCTCCTTCTGCCCAACAATCCAATAACGCCCAACAGCAACAAAGGCCAAGGAGGGTGTTCACTCCTCTCAATATTTCTTTATCCACCGCCCTGAATCGACTCGTTGAGAAGGAGCTCATCAAGCCATTGGACCCCATGCTCGTTCCTGACCCCCTACCGCCAAGGTTTAATGCTTCCCAATACTGCGCCTTCCACCAAGGTCACGGGCACCTAACTGACAAGTGTTTGAGACTCCGGCACAAGATCCAAAACTTCATTGACAACAAGGTAATCCCACCACCATCAGTCACCCTAAAATCGAATGTCACTACTAACCCACTGCCGAATCATGCCAGCAAGTTGGGGTAAATTACATGTCTTCGGGGGAATTAGAGGACCCGAGTCAGCACATCTGTTTAGCGCACCTATCATGCCTTCATGTTTCAATAATCGAGGATAATACAGCATGCTCGTTCATGATGATTAGAGAAAGTCGAGATAAGATAGAAGAATATAATGATAATACCTGGGAATGGTATCGACCGCTAATCCAAGTCTACCAACAAGAGGAAGAGCGCAACGAAGAAGATGAATGGCCATTAGATTATCCGACCCGACCCTATGAATTTGGCCACGTGCTCGATGGAATCACCCTTCCTCAACTTTTTAAGGAAGAGATACATGTCGACGAAATGCAGTCTTATTGGCTGGTAAGGGTTGTGCTAAAGTTAGACGGGGCCGAGTGGACCGACTTCTGGGCTGCTCGGGAACAGCTAGTGAATTTTATTGAAGAGGATATTTGGGAGGAAATTGATAACACATGGGCTATTGAAGATAACGAGGAAAGAAGGAAAATGGCAGCCGTTAGTGACTTACATGACTTGTGGGCATTTGAAAGCCCTCTGCACGTAAACGAAGTAAGACAGACTGATAATGCGATGCCAGGATTATGGAACCCCGAAGACGGCGCTGAACACCTAACTAGAAGTGAACGACATTTTAAGTCAGCTCAGTTAAAGAAGGGGCAGCTAAGTGGAAAAGGGAAAGAGACAAAGCAAGAGGAGGAAGATGATGCTGTATTAAGATAGTTGAAAAAGACGCAAGCCAACATCAGCATTTAGGGGCTATTGATGGCCTCGCACAAACACAGGCATGCTGTGCTGAAAGTTTTGAATAAAGCTAGCGTTCCGATAGAGGCCACCCCAGAGCAATTGGTTGGACTGATTCTCCCAACGGTTGAACCAAAAGTCATTTCTTTCTTTGATAAGGATTTTCCCGCTGAAGAAAAAAGTCACAACAAGTCACTTCACATCACTGTCAAGTGCCTAGAAAAATGGGTCCCAGTAACCCTCATTGATAATGGGTTTGCCTTGAACATTTGCCCATTGAGAACGGCCATATGCTTAGGGATGAGGCCAGATCAATGCACACCCTGCAATCACGGGGTACGAGCCTATGACAACACAAGAAGGGATGTACTAGGACTGGTGTCATTCGCCGTTTCAATAGGACCTCTAGAAACGTCAGTTGAGTTTCACGTGTTGGATGTACCAGCCTCCTTCAACCTGCTGCTGGGCAGGCCATGGCTACATGACCCAAGTGTCCAGGCGGTACCATCTACCCTTCCCCAAAAACTAAAATTGATAAAGAACGGGGCAATTTTAACTATTCACGAAGAGGACAGTGTTCACCCTTTGAAAGGAGGAGAGGGCACAACTCTGCTAGAAGTTCAGCATAGCGAAGATGACGTGTTGCTCAGTAGTTTTTGATTTGATGAGGAACAGGCCGTGCATATGATAATGAATGAAGAAGAAAGGTATGTCAACCCGAGGGCCGTAACAATAATGAGGAAAATTTCCTTTTTTCCAGGTATGGGTTTGGGACGTAAACTGTAGGGAATCCAGGAACCTATTCAGGTATTACCAACTTCACACCGTTTTGGTATTGGGTATGAGCCAACGGAAGAAGATTTGGAAGGGCCTAGAAGGGGATGAAAGGTCAATTATTCTGGGACGCTCAATTGGTACTTCATCAAGGAATGGGAAGATTTCCTGTATTGTGGCTTTTTGGAGCTGTGGGTCTACGACGAAACCAATCAAAAGCTGCCAGGGTTGGAGATCTTCTTCAGCCATCAGTTGTCTGACACGGAAGAGGAAGAAATAGTGGAGGAAGAGAGGGAAGAAAAAAAGGAAGATTGGGCCGACAAACTCAACGATACCGACCTAGGATTACTGTTCAATGAGAAGATGGTTCAGCTACGTATAACCGAATTTGACTGCTTCATGATGGGCTTCAGTGCACCGGTAGATTGCACCAAGATCATCGTCGACGCGACCGCAATAGAGGTGAAGAATTGAACCATCAAGTCTGGTAATGTACACATTGTCTATCCCGAGTTTGGGATTGAGTCGAAGTCTGTAGTCGAGGGCACATCTGTTGGTGCTCCTCTCCATGCTTTTGTCATCGAGTTTGTAATTTCCATTGTTCTTAATGAAATAAATGAAGTTTTCGATTACTTTGCTTTGTTTGATTTATTTCATACGCTTTCTGACGATTTTGAATTCGATGAGGATATTCCTGAAAAAATAAAATTTTTAATAAAAAGAGAAAAAGAAATGCATACCTAACCAATAATTGAAGAAACTTTATCAATAAATATGGGTAATGAAACTAACCTGTAAAATGTTCAAATTGGTTCTTCTTTATCCTTAGTTGAAAAAGAACAATTGATAACTTTATTAAAAAAATTCAAAGATGTATTTGTATGGTCTTACGAGGATATGCCCGGAATTGATTCTGGCATTGTCCAGCACCATATCCTTTTATACCCCGATGCTAAACTGGTCAAACAAAAGTTAAGACGGATCCGGCTAGAATGGGCTCTAAAGATCAAAGAACAAGTTGCCAAACAGATCAACGTTGGATTCCTAATGGTAATCGAGTATCTGAAATGGGTAGCCAATATAGTGCTAGTGCTAAAGAAGGATGGTCGTATCCGAGTTTGCGTGGATTTTTGGGACCTCAATAAGGCTAGACTGAAAGACGACTTTTCGCTGCCACACATCGACGTCTTAGTAGACAATATAGCGGGGCATGACTTGCTGTCATTTATGGATGGCTTCTCCAGATAAAACTAGATTTTAATAGATCCCAAGGACAGAGAAAAGACGACATTCACCACACCCTAGGGGACCTACTATTATCGTGTGATGTCATTCGGTCTAAAGAATGGAGGGAAAACCTATCAAAGGGCTGCCACTACTCTAATGTATGACATGATACATAAGGAGGTCGAGGTGTACGTAGATGATATGATAGTCAAATCCAAGGATCGGGATGGACACATCGCAGCACTACAAAAGTTCTTTGAAAGAATTCAGAAGTACAAGATGCAACTCAACCCACAGAAATGTGCCTTCAGAGTTACTACCGAAAAGATGCTTGGATTTATGATCACTCAACGGGGCATCAAAGTCGACCCTTCAAAGATTAAAGCAATTTTGGAAATGCCACCTCCGAGGACCGAGAAAGAAGTCAAAGGTTTTTTGGGTAAGATACAGTTTATCA
The DNA here is from genome assembly GCA_034768845.1 of Heliamphora exappendiculata. Taxonomy (NCBI): domain Eukaryota; kingdom Viridiplantae; phylum Streptophyta; class Magnoliopsida; order Ericales; family Sarraceniaceae; genus Heliamphora; species Heliamphora exappendiculata. The sequence goes on along the minus strand of JAOTRH010437907.1, from coordinate 41,598 downwards.
GCCGATTCATCGCGAAACTGACCACTACCTGCGACCTGCTCTTCCGTCTGCTAAAGAAATGAGTCAAGTTCCAATGGGATCAAAAATGCCAAGATGTCTTCAATGCTATGCGATAGCACCTACAAAACCCTCCTATTTTTGCTTCTCCCAAACCTGACAGGCCACTGATCCTCTATTTGTCAGTGACTGATTCAGCTATGGGATGCATGCTTGTACAAGAAGGAGAAAGCAGAATCGAAAAGGCCATATACTACTTAAGCAAGAAGATGACCGGGTTAGAAATACGGTACACGCTGCTGGAGAAGACATGTTGGGCCTTGGTTTGGGCTTTCCAAAAACTAAGACACTGCATGTTATCTTTCACAGTGAACATCATTTCTCAGATGGACCCGTTGAAATACCTATTTGAAAAGCCAGTGCTAACAAGAAGGTTGGCTCGATGGTTACTACTATTATTTGAGTTTGATCTCCAATATGTCATCCTGAAGTCAAATTAAAGGCAGAGCAGTGGCAGAATTTTTGGTCGACCAACCAGTTGAAGGGGATGAAGATATAGAGTTCTTGTTTCCTGATGAACAACTGATGAAAGTTGGGGATGACGAATGTACTCTATATTTTGATGGCGCGTCTAATCAATACGGCCATGGAATAGGAGTCCTTCTTGTCACTCCTGATGAATCGCATGTTCCGCTATCTCTAAAGCTCAATTTTGAAGTCACCAACAATCAGGCTGAGTATGAAGCATGTTTAGCTGGATTGGAGGCAGCCTTAGAACTAGGGGCAAGAAAATTGGAAGTGATTAGAGACTCAGCACTGGTAGTTTCACAAGCAAGAGGAGAGTGGAAGGTCGGGGATTTAACCTTAATTCTTTACCATCAAGAACTAGAAAAACTGATATCATGCTTTGAATCGGTGATTTTCACTCATGTACGGAGACTGCAGAACAAGTTCGCCGATGCACTGGCCACCCTAGCATCCATAATTGACATACCACCCGGAGTTCGAATGAGACCTTTGATAATTGAGTAGAAAAGGAAGCCGGCATATGAGATGACAGCCGCTATTGAAGAAAGCACTTATAGACTTCTATGGTACGTTGACATCCAAAACTTTGCAGAGAAAGGAGAATATCCCAAGTGTGCCAACAAAAGGACAAAAGGGCAATACGATAACTATTCGCACAATTTGTCATTTGCGGTGGTAAACTGTACAAATGAGAACATTCTGGGGTCAATAAGCTATGCGTAAACGTAAAAGAAGGTCAAGAACTGATGAAAGAAATACATGCAGCAGTTTGTAGGCCACACATGAGTGGAAATATGTTAGCCAAGAAAATCCTACGACAAGAATACTTTTGGATGACAATGGAGAAAAATTGTATTCAGTTTATGCAGAGGTGTCATAAGTGCCAGATTCACGCAAACCTTATGCAAGTTCCCCCGTCTCAGCTGTATAACCTGACGTCACCATGGCCGTTCTCAATATAGGGCATTGACGTGATCGGCAGAGTAACCCCGAAGGAATCCAATGGACACGAGTTTATCTTAGTGGCCATTGATTATTTCACCAAGTGGGTAGGAGCGGCCTCCTACTCGGTATTGGAAGCCTCTCATGTTGCTAAGTTTATCAAGAAAAACATCATTTGCCGATACGGAGTTCCCCACGAAGTCATATCAGATAATGGCTCATATTTTTAAGGAGAGGTCTTGGATCCTTTCGAAGAATACCGGATAGTGGCTCATAAGTTCTCTCCATATCGGCCGCAAACCAATGGAGCAGTCAAAGCAACAAACAAGAATATTACGAAAATTTTGCAAAAGATGATAAACCTACATAAAGATTGGCCGAAACATCTACCATTTGCACTCTGGGGATACCGAACGTCGATCAGAACTTCAACCAGAACTACGCCGTACACTTTAGTATACGGGATGGAAGCCGTGCTTCCCATTGAGGTGGAAATCCCCTCACTAAGAGTAGTGGCCGAGTCCAATATCTCATAAGCAGAATGGAAGAGAAACCGGATGGAAGAGTTGCTTTTGTTTGATGAAAGAAGACTACAAGCCCTATTTCATGTATAAGGTTACCAAAGTAGGATAGCTCGGGCGTTCAATAAGAAGGTGAAGACTCAAGACCTCAGAGAAGGAGATTTGGTTTTCAAAGAAATCAGAGCTCCCATCTTCGACCCGAGAGGCAAGTTCAAGCCAAACTAGTCCGGACCATTTCTGATCAAAACCATCATGACCGGTGGTGCAGTCATTATTATAGACTTGGATAGCAATGTGTTCTCCACTCAAGTTAATCTCGACCAGCTCAAAAAAACTATCCCTGAGGTAAAAATAAGATAAAAATAAAGGCTCACTGAGTCAAAAATCGAAAAGGCAACTCAGGTAAAAGTTAGAGCAACCCGCTAGGCCGAAAAGTCGAAAGGGCGACCTTAGCAAAAGTTATGGCAGTATAAAAAGAAAAGTGTCAACACCCGAGTGAAAATCGAGCCTGAACTACGTTATGGCCTGATTTCATCTTTTTGGGATACGTAAGCTGCTTCTTTTAAAGAAGTCCGACCACTTTCTTTGTCTTTAACCATATTTGAATCTGAATAAGACCAATGCAAATTAATTTTTGAATTTTAATAATAAAGTCATTAAAACTTTTGATAAATTTAAACCACCTTAAATATAAAGTGGGAGTTTGTCATCACTTTGACCAGAATTACAAAGGAGGGGCTCGCAAGTCCCAAACTCTACAAATAAAATAAGGGAAGACTATGAAATTTTCGAAACAAAGCAAGAGGCCTCAGGTTCTCCTTCTTTTTGCTGCTTGCGTTCCTTCTTCTTTATCTTGTTTCTCCCAATCCTGCATCAGCCATGTCTTGTATTCAGCGAAAAGATCAGAGCACTACAACTCATGCATCTCCATCATTGAACAGAATGGCCAGGCATCCTGATATGATGATAGAAACGGAGCTCGTAGTATGGATGAAAACTGACAGCCTCAAATGCCGGGGAAGACAATCTGATCGCCACCAAACTGCCGCATGATCCGACGGGGGTAATAGAAGGTAGTCTGACGCAAGCCGACCAGCAGAACACCAGGGTGACCCATAGTGGTCAGAGTCATAGCAGGAATCTGCCACAAAGAGCACTGCCAGGTAATGTCTTGGCCAGTTAGAGAGGAAAGATACTGTCGCCAAGATACATCGGTGTCACATATCTGGTAACGCGGACGGTAAAGGAAAGCAGCGGCATTGTGCCTGTTAGTGGGAGGCTTTTGCATAAGGTTTATCTTCTCTATCAAGCTGGATCTGCAGCAAAAGTTAGAATAGTAAGAGAAAAGTTTTACAGTATGACAGAGTACTTGATACAGAAGAAGATGGTAAGCTCACCTGGAGAAGTAAAGGGCTACCAACAAAAGTGGTGGTCTCGCCACGATGAACAGCGTCTAAGCCCAGCATTGTCTCAGCCAGAACCAACGGCACAAAGTCCTTCCCTGTCCACATTTGGCCAGCAATGTCAACCAGGGCACAACTAACCTGCCCGTCAAGAGGGACAAAGAGATACTAGGCGAGAGGCAGAAGCAAAGTGCGTAACGACAACGCAGCTGAAAGTTGATATCACTAAGATCACCAGTAGGATGAAACCTCTCAATAAGCCACGGGATGTTAAAACAGTCACCCGAGGTTAGAAGAGAAGCCTCCATCCTGGATAGGCCACAAAATTGCATCACTTACTGCCGAACCGAGAGGAAGGGGGTAGGAACGACGACAGAACTCCGTGGAGACAAGTCCAAAATGGCAGCAAACTCCTCCACAGTGGGGCAGAGTTCTTCAAGGCCAAACCGAAAGACGTGGGGCTATGGATCCCATAGCTGAACGGTGGCCTTCAACAATGGTTCATCGATCTTCACGGCCATGAGATGAAATAAAGAGTTGATCCCAAAAGAAACAAAGTTCAGACGCTCAATGTGGAAGAATGCCTCAATCCATGAAGAAAGTGAGATAGCCATTTGAGTGTAAGCAGCAGAAAAGGGAACCTCCAGGGTTGAGTTTATAAGGCACACTCGTTGTGGCGGCCGCTACCTTAGAGTTCACAATCGCAAACTTGAAAAAGCACAGTACAGTTACATCATCACTTTGACCAGGCGGCTGTCATGTTAGAGGTGGCAACCGCCATGTTAAAGGTAGTTGGTTATGGCGGCCGCCATGTTGAAATGTGGCGGGTGTGTGTCAGCCTCTATGGCTTATACAGAATTTTGACGTTTGCATTATACAGGATAGTTTGGGGCAACAAATGAAAAAGAAGCGTATGACAAAAATAGTAAAATGGCACGAAGGCTCAAAAATATAGTATAGTGTATCAGAGGATAAACTGGGGCACCTATGCCCAATAACCAACAAAACTGAGGCACGTAGGCTCGTGGATCACATGTATGTAAATGTATCTGACTGGGGCACGAAGGCCTATAAAAAAATAAATGTAAAGACTAGGGGAAAAGAGCTCTCTCTCTCTCAGAGATGCCTCAGGCGGACCCGGCGGGAAGGACCAGCCTCATTTGAGTTGACGTCCTCGAAAAGCCGCACGATGTAATCATCACCGTCATCACTGCCAGAGGAAGAGGATATGGCCCTGGAGCGGCTCCTGGCAGACGAGATGGATCCTCTGGAGCGAGCTCAAGAAGAAGCAGCGCGAGATCCACGACCTCGAGCAGGAGTTGGAACTGGGGCAAGAGCAGGAGCAGGTGGTGGAACGGCAGCAGCTACAGGAGGCCGTCAAAAGAGACAAGAAAAGAAAATAATAAGGAAATAGTATAAATGACAGCAAAGAAAGCAAAAGACAAACACTTACCGGTCAAGGAACAAAAGGGATCCCAACCGCACGCAGAGCAGCATACTGCTGGCGGATAAGGGTCCACAGGCCGGTCATCACCAGCATGAGACAGTCCAGCCAAGCCTTATTTGTCTGTTGAGAAATAATACATAACTGAGCAGTCTACAAATGAAGGAAGTACAGAAAATGAGATAACGCAAAAAAGAACAAACCTGTGCATGTACTGGCTGGAACTCTGGCGCTGGAGGAACTGGGATAGGAATATCGAATGGATACGCATCCATGAAGGAAGATATAGTCCAGGGTATCTCGACACCCCCAACCCTAGCCCCACCATTCGGACCAGCATCAGCAGCAGCAGGACCGGCCTCAGCAACTGCAGCAGCACCAGCACCAACAGCCTCCGAAATTGGTCCCCTCCTACTACTGCCAGGGTCAGCCGGGCCAGGACTTAATGGACCCATCAGGTGTACTCAAGCCCAGGCTATGTAGTCCCCGTCTGCCACCAGCAACTCCGAGACTGGCGTCCCCACCGTCTCCAACAGCTAGTCGACGCGGCCTATATGATTAGTCCGGCATATGCAAACTGGAGGAACCCCCGGTATCCTGAAGAGATCAAGGCCAAGTGACTAATAGACCAATCACTCGCAAAGATAGTACTCCCGACCAAATGGACCCTCCAGTAAGATCCGTCTCGCAGTAATGTCGCGACTGCGCATCAGATCTGCGCTGGCCCGATCCTCCACTCCTCGCCAGACATCCCAGTGAACCTGCAGTAATTTAAAGAATAATATAGTACAGTATGATGACCAGTATGTAGTACACTAATCAGTATGCAGTACAGTACAGTTAACAGCCACGAACATGATGCAATACGGTAAAAATAGTAAAATAATACTTGGTCAGGGGTCAACCGGTCAAGTGAGACCCGAAAGCGATTGATGTCCTTCCCTCCAACCTTCTTCCCCTTTAGCCCACGGGACCACCGGGCTGCTCGGGGAATAACCAGAGGGTCTGCTGCAGAGTTTGCCGGGACATGAAGCCCGAGGAACTCATAAGTCCACAGCTGCAATGAAGAAGGCGTCAATCAGTAAATAATGGATAACAGGAGAATGGAAATGAATGGAAAAATACAGGAATTAAATCATATCTCCCAGACCCTCCAGTATCCCCTGATGTTAAGCTCATGGGGGAGCCGGGTCAGTGTCCGCATAAACCCATAAAGAGTGGCAAGGGAAACTCCTCCCCAGTCGAATGAAGCAGCCCGATCCAAGCAAGCAAAGGCGCTAAGGTAATGAAAATGAATGATATTCTCCTTGTTCGAAAACAAGTAGGTACCAAACATAAACATCAAAAAGCCCCGGGTGACCCCCTCAAAGTAGCGGGGCTCAAAGCAGTGGAAGTGGCAGAAGCGCTCGAAGAACCAGGTGTATTGAACCCGGTCTCTCTCTATCTGCACAGGGATGGCTCCAAGGAAATATAGCAGCACGTCGGCGGATTGAGCTATAGATTGATCGAATTGGATAGGGGCTCCCATGACCCGGATGCCAGTGATGAAAGCAAAGTCGAGAGGCGTCAGGGTTGCCTCGACAGTAGTGAAGTGGAAGGTCTTGGTGGTATCCCACCACCGCTCAGCAAGGGCCGTTAGCCAGACCAGGTCATTGCTCATCCTACCCAGCAGGGGTATGAATCGAGCAAAGCTGGAGGTATCAATAATGACCCGGGTAGGAGCAGGGGCAGCATCATACCACTCCAATACCTTTCCGGAGGCAGAACCTCTGAAACCTCTGACAAAATGACCAACCTGAAAAGAGAAAAATAGGAAGAGAATGTGTAAAAAACAGATCAAGCAAGCAAAGCGCAGAAAGATATCTGAAAGAAAAACCCTAGGTTCATATGTAAGTGACGACCCTTCGATTCTCAAAACCCCTAGGAAAAGACTAGGCACCCTAACACTAGGTTCGTGTGTATGTGACAACCCTTCAATTCTCTTAAGCCCTGATAAATCAGGCAAAATCCCTAACACTAGGTTCGTGTGTATGTGACGATCCATCGGTTCTCTTTAGCCTTGATAAATCAAGTAAAATTTCAAACCCTAGGTTCGTGTGTAATTGACGACCCTTCGATTCTCAAAAGGCCTAGGAAAAGACTAGGCACCCTAACCCTAGGTTCGTGTGTATGTGACGACCCTTCGGTTCTCTTAAACCCAGATAAATCAGGCAAAATCCCTAATTCTAGGTTCGTGTGTATGCGACAACCCTTCGGTTCTCTTAAGTCCTGATAAATTAGGCAAAATCTCGAACCCTATGTTCGTTCGTGTGTATATGACGACCCTTCGGTTCCCTTAAGCCCTAATAAATCAGGAAAAAGCCCTAGCCCTAGGTTTGTGTATACGTGACGACCATTTGGTTCTCTTAGGCCCTGATAAATTAGGAAAATCTCTAACCCTAGATTCGTGTGTATATAACGACCCTTCGTTCTCTTAAGTCTTGATAAATCAGGCAAATTTCCTAACCCTAGGTTCGTGTGTATGTAACGACCTTCCAGTTCTTTCAAACCCTAGAAAAAGACTAGGAACCCTAAAACCTGGTATGCCAGGCAAATCTCTATCTTTTTGTGTTAAAAAAAATAGAAGAAAATAAAATCTCCCTTTAATATTGGTATTTTTCCCATTTTATCCCAATTTCTAGGATTTTTTTAAAATTTCTAGAATTATCTCAAGATTGTAGTTCAATTTCTATAATTTACTAAAAAAATTCAATTTTCTAGAATTTTCTTAAAATTTCTAGAATTATCTCAAGATTGTTGTTCAATTTCTATAATTTTCTAAAAATTTCTTCAATTTTCTACGATTTTCTAATTTTCTAAGATTTTTCTAGAATTTTTTTAAAAATTTGCCCCAAGTTTCTACAATTTTATTTTCTCAATTTTTTTCAAAATTTTCTAGAATTTTCTAGAATCTTTCTATAAAAAAAAAAAAAGAAAAATTTCAAAATTTTCTAAAACTTTTCTAAAATTTTCCTTAGATTTTCTAAAAGATTTCTAAGATTTTTCAAAATTTTTAGAATTTTCTAAAATTTCCTCCTAGAATTTTTAGAATTTTTTCCGAATTCTCCTAAAATGTTCATAAAATTATCTTAAAAAGATTCTAAGGATTTTTCAAAATTTTTAGGATTTTCTAAAATTTTCTTCCCTAAATTTTATGATTCTTGAAAAATTTTCTAAAAAAGTTTTTAACAAAATTGCTATTTATAAAAGTTACCCCTTTAGTTGTTATATCAAAAAAATAAAAATAAAAATTTCTCCCCTTAGTTTTTATGTTTTTTACTAAAATAATTGCCTCTTTTATTGTTTGTTCAAAATTCTAGTGTTCCTACTGTTTTAATCTCAATTGCATAGATACTTAAGCTAAGCTCAAATCCCGAATATCGCATATCACCCATCATTCATCATCATCATATCAAAACATATTATTATATCATCGGGGGGATCCTAGGCTTGCATCTACGTTTCACATATCATGAAAACATGCTTTGAATTTGAGATAATAGGAATAGGTAACCTACCGAGAGTCGCTGACGAGAGATGTGATGGTCAGGCTCTCGGAGAAGAACGTTAGTAGCAACTGCGTCAGCAGGAGGCTCGTAGCGTCTCATCCCGAGGTATACAATGCGATGAGGAACCGAATCATAGGTGTGTGGGTCAAAAGGTGCAAGATCACCCTCTCCAGCGTCTAGATCGCGGCCTCTGCAGCAGCATCTGCAGCCGCATGTGCCTCAGAAACTGCCCGAACCTCCTCCTCGGCTGCCTGACAAGAGGCACGCTCTGCCTCAAGATGGAGAGCATCCATTGCAGCGCTCGACTGCGTAGCAGTGACCCCCCTGGCAGGGAGACTCGTGGTCGTATCCATTAGTGTCCCCATGGAGGAGCTCTTAGTAGCAGAAAGACCTCGGTGTGCCCCCAAGTCATCGTCTCCATGGCCCTGGCCCGCCATGAAGAGGAACAAAATCACAAAGAGTAGAGTAAACATCGTGTGATAACAAGAAGGAGCAAGAAGGAAGCAAAAGAAAGTTTGGAAGCAAGGAAGAGCGAGAGAGTGTTTGAGCGCGCAGGGAGGCTAGAGAGAGAGTGAGAATGTGAAAAGTGAGGCCCCTCACGTGTCTCAAGGTACATTATTCGCGTTAGGAGGTGGCCACCGCCACCTTCGATTATGGCGACCGCCAGGATGGCGAAGAGGCACATGGCGACCGCCATGTTAGAAGGATTTACACATGGCGACCGCCATGTCAAAGGGATTTTGGTCCCAGCGGCCGCCATGCTGTCAACCGTCACGTCACATCCATCTTGGCAACCGCCATGTCAAAGCTTCATCATGGCATTTGAGGTTTCTTAAGGGACTGTTTGGGAAATTTTTGTTATTATAGATACGTTTATTATATTTTCTTTTAATATGTTTCTATTGTAAGTGTTTTATTTCATCTTTGTGTGTACCTTATTAACAAAAATAATTTTTAAAAATATCTAAATAATTTTGTTTTCTTATGATGTGTTAATTGTGTTTTTGTGCATATCCTTAAAATTTTATTTTTTTCACTTTTTTTTTCTTTTCTTTTTGTATGATGATTCGCTTCTGACAAATTTAATTTTAAGCAGTAACTAGACTTTTAACTATTTTTATCTCGTACCTTGTCCTGAACTTTTAGGTCTTAACTCGACCTATTAATTTGCGACTTTCTCTTCCGATAAATTTAATTTTAAGCAGTAACTAGACTTTTAATTATTTTTATCTCACGCCTTGTTCCGAATTTTTAGGTTTTAACTCGACCTATTAATTCGTGATTTCTTCCGATAAATTTAATTTTAAGTCGTAACTAGGCTTTTAATTATTTTTATCTCATGTCTTGTCTCGAATTTTTAGGTCTTAACTCGACCTATTAATTCGCGATTTTCTTCTGATAAATCTAAATTTAAGTCATAAATCTGGCTTTTAATTATTTTTATCCCGAAATTGTGAGGTTTTAACTCGACCGATCAATTCGTGATTTTTTTTTCCAGTTAAGACAATTTCTTGGATTTTAACTCGATCCTTTTAATTATTTTACTCTCGACTGAGTTCTTAGATCTTAAAATTTGATATTTGACATGTTTGCACTCCTTTTTGATCTTAACTCGATCTTTAAGATTTATTCGATCATACCAGCGTCTGCATCATGTTAACATCTATATCGTGTTACATCATATTTCTTACATCTTTGCATTTTGCCTCAGGAACTATGTTTTGGTCTGATCCCTAGCAAAAAAGGGGTACGCAGGCAGCTCGATAAAAGTTCGAGTACGACCAACATCATATGCATATTTGTGTGTTTGTGGCCTAAGATTGACGGTTCGGTCAAATAGTTGTTGTCTCTAGGTCTTTGATATAACTTGTATCGCGCATTGCTAGACGAGTTATATCAAAGAGTGGCAACTGTAGACATCCCAATTTGATCCCATCAATCTTAAGTGAATTTGATGATGAAAACAGCTGGAATGTGCTACGTTCGATCCTCGGGAAGTGATCCAAGCTTTGTAATTAAATCTGACCATCAAAAACCATCAAAAACCTTGAAAACCAATGAATTTGTACCAAATCGTCGATAACTTGTTGCCCAAGTCATTACCAAAAGTAGCGACTTCCAATGTTCATTATAGCGACCGCCAATAGAACCTTGTGGAACCTTTTCCAACATGTTGACCGCCAACTCCATTATGGCAACCGCCAACTCACATTGTGGCGGCCGCCAACTCCGAATGGCATGGCGTGTCTAAAAACGTGTCAACATCTCATTGGTTGAAGAATTTTATAAATACTGTACCTCTGGTACGTTTTCGAGGATAGAATTTGAGAGAGAGGTTTTGAGAGTAAAGCTCTGCCAAAACGCTGAGCAATTCCGAGTCCCGACGCCGAAACCTTGCTGAAATTCCAAGTCCCAAATATCTAATACATACATTTGAAGCCCTAACTTGGAATCACGATCCGAGGATTGAAGCACATTCCCCAATTTGGGGATTCCACAATTCAGGTACCTCGTTTGGATTCCCGATTCTTCTAAACTCTATTTTCTCTCTTTTGGGGTAATCAGGTTATATTTAGTCTCAATTCATGTATCTCTTACATTTGCCTAGCTAATCTTATTTATTTTATGTAATTTAGTTATTTTCTTTACCTCCTCAGTTGTTATTTTTCCTACATTTCACACTAAGCATATTGTCTTTCCTTTTCTCATTTTTATTGTTTCATCAATTTAGTGCTAAAATATACATACAATTATAACTAATTAATATTGTTGATTGTTATAATAATACAGTTACACTTATGTGAATGTTGTAATCAATGCTACATTTCACATTTAAAGTTAAATAGTTATTTTTAATCTCTTTTGTTTTACTTGCATTAGTTTAATTTTCTTTATTAGCGTCTACTTTGAATTTCTTTTTTTTTCTTTTTATGTTAATTTAATGTTCTAGCATTTATGTTCCATTTTTTTTTATGTTAGTGTAATTTTTTTTACTACCGCTCTATTTCATTTTTATTTTATTTTCTTGTAATATTAATTTAATGTTCTATTTTTATTTTCTTTTAGCCTAATGTTCTTTTCTAACTTTTGTCTTCCATTTTTCTTTCTTTCAATATTAGTGTAATTTTTTTTTTAGCATTTTACTTTCGTTTCGTTATTAACTTTAAATTTCTTTATAATATTCTTTTTCTCTTCTTTCTCTTTTAGTGTTAGTTTAATTTTTCTTTGTTAGTACTTTTAATATTAGTATCTATTTTATTTTTTAAAGTTCCGTTTTCTTTCTTTTAAAACTTTATATTCTTTTCATGACATTTTATCTTATATTATCTTTCTTTATTAAATCTAAAAAAATTATAAAAAGTCTTTAAATCTCATCCTTATCTTTGAAATGCAATTTTCTTTTCTTTTTCTTTCTTTTCCTTTTGTTTTAAATATAAAATATGAATAGTTAGGTTTTTCTTTAATAGTTTACATAAACATTTTTTAACATTTTCATTTAGCATTATTTTCTTTTACAAACTTTTTCACTATTTTCTTTTTCTTTAAATTCTCAAAACTCTTTTTCATCCAAACACTTTTATTTTGGTTTGTTCTTTCTGTTAGTAAATCTTCTTTTAAATATAGAATTTACATGCATCTTTTATTACCTTTTCATCATGTCAATACTAATTTAGTTTGCTTTAACAATAAATATGTTTTAGTTACTTTCTTTAAAATTTTGTTTAGTTTAGTGTTTTTCTTGTTAACAAATCTTGTTTAGGCAATTTTAATAACTTCTAACATGTTTTACTCTTGATAGTTTAGTTCATTTTAATGAAATTGCATGCGAATGTGCTACATGTATCATTTAGTTAGAAATTGCATGCCGTAAAATTTAAGATTTTATCCTTTTTATTTGTTTTGATTTGGAGTGTTATGTACATACATTATATATTTTTCATACTTGATTTTGGATGTTCTCTCTTTACTTCTATTTTTTTTATTTTAATACATTTGAGAAATTCTATTAAAGAACCAATGATGATTAGTAGAGGCCAACCTTACGGTTGGACGAACGGGGTACCTAACACCTTTTTCAATTCGTACATTAGTCCCCGAATCCTCTTTCTCTGGTAAACATTTTAAAGATCAGTAGCCAATTTTATTTATCTTAGTTTTTCTCAAAAACTAGGTGGCGACTCCATTTTTAACAAAAGGAATTTTCAAAATTTGGTTTTCAATGTGTTAAAATTTTTTTCTAAACATTCTTTGAATTTTTTATTTTTGAACATTTTTCAAAATGACCCCTAAATCCCAAAACCACAACCCTAGGCCCTGCTCCTTATGCACCCTATGTTTTAAGCCCTGCTCTTCAGGCACCCTAAGCCCTGCTCCTCAGGCATCCTATGTTTTAAACCCCGTTTCCCAGCACATATGCTCTAAACCCTGGTAATTTTGTCCAAAAACTCCAGTTGCTCTGGTGTTCTATTAGATCCATAGTTTAATGTCTAGGTTCGTTAGTTCTGAATGTTAATGGTGTGGTTGAATTACATTTATTATAAGTTCCTTTTGTATCAAAGTTTGTTGATTATGTTACTACAGTTTAACTGGGGCAATTTGTTATGAGTTCTTCAATCACAAACATCATATCGTAAGTAACATGGGATCCTAGACATGCATCTATGTCCAAATGTAAAGTTACAAAACATGCTTCCACATCCTGAATTGAAAGAGAAGAAAAGAGGACCAACGACGTGATTCTGACGAGAAATGTGAACATGCAGCTTGCGGAGAAGAAGGTCAAAAGCGACATCAGCAATCTAAGGCTCGTACCTCCTCATCCTGCTTGGCCTCAGACGGTGGGGCATATGAGCATAACGAAGAGGGTCAAAGGAAGTTGGAATTCCCTCGCAAGCATGGGGGTCGAAGAAACCTGCAATCTCAGCCTGAGTAGCTGCTTGATCTGCCTCCACCGTCTGATCTGCTACTGATGCCCGTACTGCTCTATCATAATCCTCGCGTGCACAAAGTAAAGACCGCTCAGCTTCGGTCACCAGTATATCTATTGCCCCTATAGATGTGGAGGGCTGAGGATCAGTAACACCACTAGCGGAAATGCTAGAACTGGCTCCCCTAATAGCACCAAGGGAAGTGCTGTCAGAAGTACTATGCCCCGAAGATATCGTCACCATGTCCGTGGCCCGCCATGTGGACGGAACAATTCGAAAAGCCAAAAAATCTAAGAGGATGATATCTTTGAGGCTAAAAAGCCTTAAGGAACCGAGAGAGTTTGAGAGAAAGTGGAAGGTAAGAGGGAGAGTTGAGGCACGCAAGTGAGGTTGACCCGAACATCTAATGTTGGCGGTCGTACAGTTTTTAGACCATTTTGTTGTGACTATAAACCCCATTTGAAAAGATTCTTACGATCGCCACTTGTTCCAACAGTCACATTGCGACCCTGACCTCCTCACCATGCGATCGTGAACTCTGAAGTTTGCAAGCTCGTGTTTTTAGATAAATGATTACGTTTTGGGGTTTTGTTTATTAGAAGAGGCTTGTTTGGATTTTTAAAGATAATTTTAAAGTATTGATTCGACTTTTTAAATACTTTCATCCGTGTTTGTCTCAAATTTTTAGGTCTTAACTCGGCCTATTAAATTATTATTTTCTCCCGATAAATTTAATTTTAAAGTTTTGACTCGAATTTTTAATTATTTTTATCCGGTGTTCGTTCCGAATTTTTAGATATTAACTTGACCGATTAATTTGTGATTTTCTCCCTATAAGAATAATTTTAAAATATTGACTCAACTTTTTAATTATTTTTATCCTGTGTTCATCTCGAATTTTTAGGCCTTGACTTGACCTATTAATTCATGATTTTCTCCTGATAAAAATAGTTTTAAAATCTTGACTGTACTTTTTAATTATTTTATTCCACTCTCGTTCTGATTTTTTGAATCTTGAGTCAACCTATTAGTTTGTGTTGCTCTCCCATTTAAGATAATTTCTAGGATCTTGACTCGATTCTTTTAATTATTTTATCTTCAACCTAGTTCTTAGATCTTGACTCGAGCTTCAAGCTGTTGTTCATTTGTGCCCCATTTAGATCTTGACTCGATCTTTAGGGTATCTGTTGATCAAGTTTAATATCTGCATCATGTTTCGTATTTTGTATCTTTTGCATTTATCTCGAAACTACGTTTTGGTCTGATCCCTAGCAAATGAGTACGTAGGTAGCTCAATGAAAGTTCGAATACGACCACCATTATATGAATGCTTGTGTGTTTTGTAGCCTAAGATTGGTGGCTCAGTCAAATAGATTTTGTCTCTGGGTCTTTGACATAATTGGCATCATGCGTTGCTGCGCAAGTTATGTCGAAGAGGGTCAACTGTAGATACTCTAATTTAATCCCGCTGAATCTTAGACTTATCTAAATGTGTCCGATGATGAAAACCGAGTGGGATGATGTCTCTAAATGATTGCTAGGAAGCAATCTCAATCCAGTACTCCGTGAAATCAAACCACAATATCACAGTTCTTGAAACTTGAGACCACAACCTTCAAACCTTGCGGCCTGATTGTTCACTAAGCCAAGTAATTTACCCGCAACATTTGAACCTTACGACCGTTATGTTGATTGTTGCGACCGCAATATGAATCTCTTGAAATTTCAAAAATTTGTTACAATCGCAACCTTGATCCTCACGATCGCAACCTTTGAAGGTGGCAACCGCAACCTTTGTGAGCCCAGTCTGAGCTTTGAACGTGGAAACATCTCATTAGTTTACAAATTCTATATAAACGTACCTTTGGTATGATTTTTTGGACACTTTTGGTTGATGTCGATGTACTGCTACTTTATCAAGTATAATTCAAGTACACCGATACTCTGCTGTACTCCCGACTCACACCCCGACCCATACTACGGCTTGATTTTAACTTGAATACTGGAATTGGACTGCTTCTCAAGGATTGGACTGATGATTCTATATTCCACAACTTGAGGACTCCTCTGGATTGTCACATTTTAGGTATTTTTTTGTATCCTTGACACTTCTCTCTTCACATTTTGTACTCTTGTGAAGAGGTTGGGTTAGAATTTTGATATTAATTGTGAATTGCATGTCTATTCTTCAATTTTGTCGTAATTAGGTTCAATTTCTCATTCGTATGTTAGTTATCAATTTTGATTAATTAAATTAAAAATGTCCTTGATCCTGAGATTATGTTTAGAATTAAATTCTTCATGATTTCATAACATTTTGGTTGAAGTCATAATAGTATGCTTCAGTTTCTCTATTTTATATTGCAAATGTATCATGCATTCACACCTAGTACATTGTTACTTAAAAATTAACCAAAATTGTGCTAATAAACCTTGCGATCGCGACATTTAATATCGCGACTGTCACATTTGGGCACTAATATTCTTGCAATCGCAACAAGCATTGTTAAGCCCGCGCACTTTTAGCTCACTGTTAGTTGCGACCGCAACATTCGTATGTTACAGGTGCAATCTTATTTATTTTCAGTAGGTTTAATTCTACTCTTGTAGCTTATTTTTACCTTTTTAGTGTTCTGTTGATCACCAGTATGCAATTAGTAGTGTATTCCAGCATGATTAAGGCTTAAAAATCTTTAAGATTACTCATTCTTTGTTTGGAACCATGTTATGCTTATTATGCATCCTTAGTGTTATGATTAGAGTATGTTAATTTAGATTAATTGATAGCATCTTATAATCGTCTGATGCGGTTTGTGCCATATATTCTTTAATCAGACTTTGTATGCTTAGGATTTAGGATCTCTTTTACATTTAGTTGGCGTTTTGATGTGTTTATATGATAGATTATGTATTTTTATTATTTAATTTTGGATGTTTTCTCTTTATCTCTATTTTCTGTATTTGCATTCATTTGAGAAATTTAATTAAAGAACCAATGATGATTAGTAGAGGGTAACTTTACGATTGGGCGAACGGGATATGCAATATCTTTCCCGATTCGTATATTAACCCCCGAATCTTTATTTTCTCTGGTTAATGTTTTAAAGATCAATGGATTCTTTTTGTTTTTTCTTTAATTTTTTTCAAAACCAAGTGGCAACTCTAATTTTTAATAAAAAGTGTTTAAAATCTTTTAGTTTTTAAGGTGTTAAAATATTTACAAAATAACTCTTGAATTCTTTAATTTTGAATCAAACCCAAAATTCTGGCACAAGTATGGCTATGGAATAAGAGTTCTCCTTGTCACTCTTGCCGAATCACATGTTCTTTTATCTCTGGAGCTCAATTTCGAAGTTACCAACAGCCAAACCGAGTATGAAACATGCTTAGCTAGGTTAGATGCAGCCATAGAACTAAAGGTAAAGAAATTACAAGTTATTGGAGACTCGACATTGGTAGTTTCTCAAGAAAGAGGAGAATGGAAAGTCAAGGACCTAACTCTAATTCTCTATCTCTCTATCACCAAGAACTTGAGAAGTTAATTCTATGCTTTGAATCGGAGATTTTCACCCATGTACCACGATCGCAGAATAAGTTCACCGACGTCTTGGCTATTTTAGCATCAATGATCGACATACTATCTGAAAATAGAATGAGACCACTGATAATTGAGTAGAAAAAAAAACTCACATATGAGATGACAGCAGCGATCGAAGAAAGCTCGATTGAGCTCCCTTAGTACTTTGACATCCAAAATTTCATAGAAAATGGAGAATACCCCAAGTTTGCCAACAAAAAGGACAAAAGAGCGATAAGAATACTATCCGCACAATTTCTCATTTGTGGAGAAAAGTTGTAGAAACGAGAGTATTTTAGGATCAACAAGTTATACGTCAGTAGTGAAGAAGGTTGAGAACTGATAAAAGGGATATGTGTTGAAGTCTGCGAGCCTCACATGAGTGAAAATATGTTAGTCAAGAAGATCTTACGACAAAAATATTTTTAGATGACGATGGAAACAGACTGCATCCAGTTCGTATGAAGGTGCCATAAGTGTTAGATACATGTAAACCTTGTGCACGTTCCTCCATCCCTGTTGTATAGTTTAACGTCGCCGTGGTCGTCCTTAGTATTGGGAATTGATGTAATCGGCAAGGTAATATCGAAATCCTCGAATGGTCATGAGTTCATTTTGGTGGTCATCGACTATTTTACCAAGTAGGTGGAGGTTGTCGCTTACTCAATGCTGAAAGCCTCCCATGTTGCCAAGTTTATCAAGCAGAATATCATTTGTTGATACAGAGTCCCCCACGAGGTTATCTCAGATAATGGTTCGCACTTTCAAGGTGAGATCTTGGACCTTTTTAAAGAGTATCAGATAGTAGTCCACAAATCATCATCGTACCGGCTACAGACCAATGGAGCAGTGGAGACAGCAAACAAGAACATCAAGAAAATTCTGCAAAAGATGATCAGCTCACATAAAGATTGGTCAGATCATTTACCGTTCCCACTGTGGAGGTGCATGACGTCAATTAGAGCTTTAACAAGAACTACGCCTTATTCTTTAGTGTATGGAATAGAAGTTGTGCTTTCCATTGAAGTATAAATTCCTTCACATTGAAGTAAAAATCCGTTCACTGAGAGTAGTTGTTATATCTCGGAGAAAAAATTTAATAATACAACTAATTAAATTAATTAAATAAATAATAAATAATTAAAATAATAATTATAGTACTAATGATTTTTCGATTACGACCGTTATGCACATAAGTATACTAATTAATTAAAAATTTAAGTACAAAAAATAATAGTGCTTAATTATAATATATATATATATATATATATACACACATTAATATAAGAAGACAACACTTGAGTTTGGTAAAACCTTTTTAATTATTCAAATTACCCTTAAACTAATTTTGTAATTCCAATATTTTTGAATTTTCTTCCAAATGGTTAAAGGATAAAAATGTAATAAAATTACTCACTATCAGTTGAGGCAATTTTCCCACGTTGCCGGCAGTTGAGTCAATTTTCCCATGCATGTCGCCGGCAGTTGGGTAAAGTTTCCAAATCTCCACAAACTTCTTCTGTCTCTTCTCACTCTCAGTCTCTCTCTCAATCCCTCACTTATCACTCTCTCATTCTCGACGAAGCCTGGGTGTGTATTTTTTTTTTGCGTTGTTGATTTTTTTCTTCAACTCCCACATTCTCTCAATCTCGCTCATTCTCGACGCAGCCTGTGTGTTTTTTTTTTATTGCATTGTTTATTTTTTCCTTTCATACAACAGTTCCTCCTTTTGTAATTGATTAAATGTATTTTTTTTTCATTGTTGACAGTTTATTCTTCTGCAGTTGATTCAATGCTTCTTATCCCCCCTCTCTTTCTATCTCTCTCTCTCTCCCCTCTCTTTCTCTCGCAGCAATGCCGCCGCACATACCACCGCCGCCGCACACACCATGCACGCTACACTTGTGGAGGCGCCTCGATCATGTGTGTAATATTTGTGTTTTGGGTTGCCACTGTGTGTGTGATATTTGTGTTTTGGGTTGCCTCTGTGTGTTTCATTTCTCTCCACGATGTGTACGTGTAATTGTTGGGTAAGGCTCACTGTGTGTGTTTGGTTGTTTGCTTTAATTTGAAAAGCTAAAAATAATTAGTATTAAAATTATTTTATGAAAAAATATATATATATATTTTAGAAAAATAGTATAGATAATAGAATAGATATTATAAAAAAATGAATCAAATTCTTAATTAAAAAATGATAGTGGAGTCGCGATGGTTAATTATCGTTACAGGCAGGGGAAGGAATTGAGGGCGAGAGTTACGAAGAAGATGAGCAGAGGGCTTTTCATACTGCAATTCCATCGCCATTCGCCACCCTCTTTCTCTCACTGCAATTTAACACTCCCACCATTTCCTTCCTCACTCTCTCTAGAAATTGCAGGTATTGGCCTGTGTATGTGTGTGTTAGGTTGATCTGGGTGTGTGTGTGTGTGTGTGTGTGTTTGGGTTGCACAAATTCATTCCACCATGTGTGCGTTATGTTTAACGCCTGCGCCTGTGTATTGCAAAAATCGGGTGTGTATATATTGCATGCTGTGTGCATTTGTGTTGCTTGCAAATTCTTTGAAGCCTTTTTAAGTGGAAAGTTAAAATGAATTTTATAAAAATAAAGAATTTTATTAATTTTAATTAAGTTAAAATTTAGTTTTAACTGAAATAGGAACAGAATAAAATAAATTATATTAAAGAGATTTTCTCTTAAAGTTAATTCTTAATTCACCCTCAACATATTTGAGACTTCATTTTTTGTGAATTTTTCTACTGACTAAGTTTTATAAGGTATGTTCTTTTTGTACTTTTAAATTTCATTAATAATTACATTATGTGATATTGGGTTTATAATAAGTTATGAATAACTTAAAATTCATACAATTTTTAAAAAAATAATCAATTTCAGTTTGAGATAATAGATTATTGAATTATTTTATTTTATTAAATATTTTAGTATTTTTTTTTACGTATGGTATATGAGTTCTATAAAAATATAAAATAATAAATCATGCATTAAGTCAAAACTCACATGATTTTTGAACAAAAAATAGTTTCAGTTTGAGATAATGGATTATTGAATTATTTTATTTTAATAATTTTGAAGTATTTTTTATTATTTGAAATAGTTTATGTGATTTTAGTTTTTCCACGGTGATGTTTGTGGGTGTGTGAGTTTACTGTGTGTTGATATGATTCATGGGTGTGTGAGTTCATTTGTGAATTGCCACGAAAGTATGCATTGTGTTTAAAAAATATTAGTAATTAATAATTAGTTTAAAAATTAATTTTCTCATTTTTTATGTTTTTTATTTTGAAAAAAACTTCTTTAGATTGAAAATAAGTTATACGACAAACTTCATTTGTGTATTGCCTTTAATTTTAAGTGTTTATGTGAATTAAGTAATTTTTAAGTGTTTGGTGTATTTGTTAATTTCTTAAATTTTGATTTAAATTTTGTATTTTTTTAGGTTAATTCTTCATTCATCCTCAACACATTTGAGATTTCATTTCTTGCGAACTTTTATACGGATTAAGTTTTATAAGGTATGTTCTTTTTGTGCCTTTAAATTTCATTGATAGTTATATTATATGATATTGGGTTTATAATAAGTTATGAATAACTTAAAATTCATACAATTTTTGAAAAAATAATCAGTTCCAGTTTGAGATAATGGATTATTGAATTATTTTATTTTATTAAATTTTTTAGTATTTTTTGTGTGTGGTATATAAGTTATATAAAAATATAAAATAATAAACTATGCATTAATTCAAAACTCACATAATTTTTGAACAAAAAACAGTTTCATCTTGAGATAATGGATTATTGAATTATTTTATTTTAATAATTTTTAAGTATTTTTTATTATTTTATCAAAATTATTTATTTTTTGGAATATTTTATCGAATTGAAAAAATAAAAAATTAACGAAAAAAGAGTAGTTAATCAAGCATAGTTAATCAAGCATCAAGATGTTTTTCCTAATAAACTTAAACACAATAAAAAAACATTAAGATATAACTATTTATTTGAGGCAATAATTCAATGCTACTGTTATTATTATTATTATTATTTTTTATGGCATTTGTTTTATTTTATTTTTGTTGAAAAATAAATAATTAAATACTTGTAGTGAAAATAAATATTTTTTTTTCTCATTTGTGTGTGATTAAATCTGTGAATCAATTTTAAATTTTCAACATGTCAAATAATATGTTTATATCATTTCACTATCTAGGCATACCCATGTAATAAAAATATCAAAACTCACTAGTTGTTCTGCCACTGTTGCTCAATGGTTTCTTTATCATTGTTAAATTCTCTCATGCCATGTTTTCTGAAAAATGTCATTATAAATTGCTATTATTTTTTAAAGAACTCTTTTCAAAACCTATCTTCCACTTTTTTTATCCAGTTTCTTTTTTTAGAGTTGATTTACAATTGTAAAGGTTCGTACTCTCTCTCTCTCTCTTCTCAAAAGACTCAGTTTGATATTTTGAAATTAATTTTCAATTGTAAAGGTCAATCGTCTATCTTTTCTCAAGAGAAATATTTATAATATTAAATAAATTATATTTAGATGACCAAAATTCTTAAAATAATAATGACTCTATTCCGTACAATACCGTTACGCTTCTTTTTATTTTAACTCTATTTTGTATAACTCCTCTATTATTTTAAATTTTTATTACACTTTTTATTTAAGCAATTTCTATAATTAATGATTTTCTTTTTATTTAAGCACTTTCTATTCGTTAAGTAAGTTGTTATTAGTTTTTTTGGTTAAACAAAAAAAATTCAGTGTTCACCGAAGCCAAAAAATAGAAGATTCAATACAATCCAATGAAGGTCACATGTAGAGGACTGGAAGGGATAATAATGACCTTCCTACTCGGGAGTAACAAAATGAACGTCGTCCTGACATGCAGAGGCAACGGAGAGCTTTAATAACAACTGAGCAATGAGAACTACAACAAGAAAGAAGGAGAACAAACTATCAACAACGACGATTGGCATCTCAACATGTTTTAACAAACGATTCAAAAAATTTAATCATACATGACCTTCCAAATGCAGTTTTTAGCCATAAGTAATTGTTTGATTTAATTAAAAATAAAATACGTATAGGTAAATGTAATGACATTTTGTTTTCAATATTTACAAACTCAAGAATGAGTACTGTAACACTTTTTGCTCGATATGTGCCTACTTCTTCAATTTATGAACATGGTAGCACCAGTGCAATGGGGGAAGATGCACAACCCGCTTCTGTCGAAGGTACATGCTCTGTTTAAAAATGAATTTTGAATTATTGATTGCTTTTTGTAATAAAAATGTACCCATTTACAAAATATTTAAGCTACATTTACAAAATATTTTTTTACTAAATTTTATTACATCTAACAAAAAATTAAATTTGTAATATGTAGAACATGTTCCCAGTGTCGACCATGATTATTATTATGATCAACGAGATATGAATACTATTTTACAAAATTCATCATTCTCATAGAGAACACTTTGCAATTGTGCTAGGAATTTCCATGAGGGTAGCAAATTACAAAGATACCAATTACCTCGACTAACTACATGTATGCATTGTGGGGCAAGGTTATTCCATCGTGAAACATCTAGCATGTGCTGCAATAATGAAAAGTCAATTTTTCCTTTGATAACAGCTCCCAATGAGTTGTTCAATATCTTCCCTAATCAAACGGCAGAAGGTCAACATTTTAGAAAAAATATTCGAGCATATAATCATGTATTTGCATTCACCTAAATGGGAGTTCATGTGGATGAAAGTATACCAACACGATCCCAAGGTATTTTCACATTTCGTGCGCAAGGAGGAATTTATCATAAAATTGGTAGTCTTCTACCAACTACAAGTGACCGACCGAAATATTTACAGTTGTACATATACGACACTGAACACGAGATTGATAATAGATTGTCAAAAACTGAAGGCTTGCGCAGAGAGATGGTCAAGAAGATAACAACAATTTTAGATGTCCATAATCCGTTTGTGCACACATTTTGCCATTTAGCACAACGCGAAGATATTCATGATTGTAGGCTTATTATCGAAGAGAAAAATGTTGAACGTCAACAGTATAATCTACCAATAACTTCTCAGGTTGTAGCAATTGTAGTAGGTGGAGAAGAAGCTAAAAATGTAAAGGAAAGAGACATTATTGTTCAATTGACCAGTGATCATTTACACACTGTGCTAGATGTTACTGGGTACTATGATCCTTTACAATATCCATTACTCTTACCTTACGATACATATGGGTGGGACATAAACAGTCCAAATGACAATGGTGGCAAAGTCACATATTGCGATTTTTACTCATATATGCTACAGGTAATGTTTTTGCTATTTTTTAATAATTTCATTATTCACTATGTAATCTTAATATTATAATTGAATCTTCAAGTTGCTTACACAAAATTACAAATTAGATTCGTCCCAATGATCGTTCACTTCTTCTTCGAGGGGGTCGACTTTTATAGTAGTATGTTGTCGATAATTATGTCAAGATTGAGTTTAACAATTTTCGATGGATACGCACACATCAAAATGACATTCGAGCTGAGTTATATCAAGGCCTTCAAGACTCAGTACAAGCTGGAGAACTATATGGAGGTAAGGGTAGTATGTTACGTGAATTACACATGTACTTTGACACTTTTGAATTAATTGTTAGCACTAAATACTATTTTTCTGTAAGTAGGTAATACTGGACGTCGAGTCGTACTACCATCATCATTTGTTAGAAATTCGCAATACACGTATCAAAGATATCAGGATGCAATGGCTTTAGTTCAGAAGTATGGCAAGCCTGATCTCTTCCTTACAATAACATGTAATCCTAATTGGCCAGAAATTAAAGCGGAATTGTTACCTGGCCAAGCACCTCATGATCGTCCAAACTTGCTAGCAAGAGTATTTCGATCAAAATTTGAGGAGTTAAAGACAGATATTTTGACCAAACACGTACTTGGTAAAGTTGTTGCATACGTGTACGTTATTGAGTTCCAAAAGAGGGGCCTCCCACATGTGCATATGCTTCTCATATTAGATGAAAATGATAGGTTAAATAGCCCAGATGATTATGACGCTATTGTCCGAGCTGAGATTCCAGACAAGGAACAAGAGCCTCAATTGTCTAATGTTGTGATGAATTACATGATATATGGCCCATGTGGAATGTATAACAATCGCGCACCATACATGAGAAGTGGAATATGCAAACGACATTACCCTAAGCCATTCTCGGCAACTACAACTCTGGAAAATGATTCGTATCCAATATATCGAAGACGAGAAGGCCAACCAATGACATTAGAAGGTAATAAAAAAATACAAGTTGACAACAGTTGGGTTGTTCCATATAATCCGTGGTTGCTTTTAAAATGTGATTGTTATATTAATGTTGAAGTATGCAGTAGCATTCAGAGTGTGAAGTACTTATACAAATATGTCTATAAGGGTCCCGACCGAGTCTCTCTTGAAGTTCGTCCTGGGCCCAATTATGATGAAGTACAATAATTTATAGATGGGAGATGGGAGATGGATTTGTGCTTCAGAAGCATTTTGGCGAATCTTTAAATTCTTAATGAGAAGATTAACCCCAAGCGTACTACGTCTTCAAATACATTTGCCGAATAAACAACAACTGAGATTTTACAATTACCAAAATATAAGC
Source organism: Heliamphora exappendiculata (assembly GCA_034768845.1). Lineage (NCBI taxonomy): Eukaryota > Viridiplantae > Streptophyta > Magnoliopsida > Ericales > Sarraceniaceae > Heliamphora > Heliamphora exappendiculata. The sequence goes on along the minus strand of JAOTRH010437907.1, from coordinate 17,006 downwards.
AATGTCCTCGCAAACGAGCACTGTTCTAAAACGATGCTTTCTGAATTCTTTCAGTTAAATCTAGATGATATTGCGGCAATGGTTATCGATATCGAGAAATTCCTGAACATTACAAATGGTACAAGGGTGAAAAAATATGGCAAAGAAGGGAAAGTAATCAACGAGCAATTGGTAGGGTCTACACAGTTTCTCCATTTGAAGGGAACAGATTTTACTTGCGAATTCTACTTAACCACGTCAGAGGACCCAAATCATTTGAACAATTACTGACAGTTAATGGAATAACGTATCCATCTTTTAAGATGGCGGCAGAAGAGCATGGTTTATTGGAGCACGATGATAGCATTCGATAATGTCTCCTAGAAGCAGCATCTACCCATATGCTTACTGCATTACGACGACTATTTGTGACTATATTAGTGTATTGCCAACCAGTTAGAGTACGAAGATTATGGGATGATGTGTTTTCTTCCGTGGTTGAAGATTATCCATCTAGAAGCAGTACAACTAATGTTTACATCTCAGATAGACTCCTTCGAGATTTGAATTGCATGTTGCAACAGCACAACAAGAACATATCTGACTATGATCTACCGCAAATTTTAGAAGAGTTGCATAATAGTTTAGAAATTCCAAAGATCATTCAAGATGAGCTTTTTATTATAATTACTCAAGAGGATTTGAACTCTGTTGCTACTTTAAATAGCGACCAAAGCATTTTATTCTAGTTAATTATAGGATCCATACAATGTAACGAGGGTAAGATATTTTTTGTAGATGGCCCTGGGGGAACAAACAAAACGTACTTATATCGGGCATTGTTGGCATCACTAAGAAGCTGAGGTCAAATTGCCATTGCAACAGCAACATCAGGAATAGCAGCCATACTAATGCCTGGGGGAAGGATTACACATTCAAGGTTTAAGATTCCGTCGAATCCAGATGCATCCTCGGTGTGTTCTATAAATAAATAGTCTGAATTATTAGAACTAATAAGACGCGCAACAATTTTCATTTGGGATGAAGCAACCATGACAAATCGGTATGCATTTGAAGCCCTATACCGTACATTTACAGATATTATTGGGAATGATTTGACATTCAATGGAAAGACTATTGTTTTTTATGGTGACTTTCGCCAAGTCCTTCCCGTTGTCCCAAAATGTACAAAGGCAGAAATGATAAATGCATGTATTGTAAATTCACCTCTATGGAATAAAGTTCAAGTGATTCGCCTAAAGCAAAATATGCGATCAGTGAATGACCAAGAATTCTCTAATTTTCTTCCCTTTGTTGGAGACGGGGTTCATCCGACCATGGAAAATGATATGATTGAAGTACCAACATCAATGTCAATACCATGGGAAGGTGAAGAGTCTGTTAACCGATTAATCGAAGAAACTTATCCTGATTTGCTTGATCGTGTTGCTACTAGAGAATATATGGTCACTGGGGGTTTACTAACTCCTCGAAATGATGATGTCGACATGCTCAATGGAAAAGTGGTAGAAAGATTTCCTGAGCAAGCCAGAATTTACTATTCTTTTGAAAAAGTTGAAAATAATCCTCATAATTTGTACCAACAGGAATTCTTAAACTCCATCGCTCCAGGAGGTTTACCACCACGTGCTGAAGTTGAAAGTGGGAGCGCCAATTATGCTTTTGAGGAACCTTGATCCTGTTAATGGTTTATGCAATAGCACAAGACTATTATGTCGTGGTTTAGAACGTAATTTCATAGATGCCGAGATACTAACAGGACATTTTAAGGGCATAAGGGCATTTCTTCATCGCATACCATTGAAGACTCCGAATAATATAAAACGCCCATTCGAAATGACCCGTACACAATTTCTAGTGCAGCTCAGCTTCGCATTAACAATAAACAAGGCACAAGGTCAAACTATACCACGTGTGGGAATTTATTTTCCTGAGCATGTACTCAGCCACAGACAATTGTATGTTGCATTATCAAGGGGGGCATCCCAATAGACAACCAAGGTTTTAGTTTGAAATGGATCGATTATAGGTCAAAATGGTGTTTACACAAGAAATGTTGTCTACAACACTGTTCTTTTGCCTAGGAAAACTTAATGTGTGTGTAATAAGTAAACATCTTAATTTGTTTATATATAAATTTTTATGTAATATGTAATTCGTAATGAATGAACATCTAATTTGTTATTTTTCTTATTCTTCATTCTATGTTTTCATATGAGACTATATTTGCAAGGAAATCAATAACAAATAAATATACAATGCCAATTCATTACCTCTTCTACATACGTATTTATTTTATGAATTTAAAATGTTATTGAATTGATTTCTTAATTTATTTTTATAGTTTTTTGAGCAACGGTTGAAAGAAAAATTCAAAAGATACAAACAGTGGTGTAAAGATGTAACAAGGTACTTTTTGACATATCTATATTATCTATATTATACTTACTACTATAATAAAACAACTATCTATAGTTTCACTTTTTAGTAAGAAGACAGTTTCACTGTTTGCAAATTAAGTGTTATTTTTTCCTTTGGGAAGGCACCACCATGAAACACATAAAAGTATTAGACGTTGTTCTCCCTTCATCAGAAGATTGTGAGATACTCTATAAGAATTTCAAAAGTCTCTCTCTCTTTCTCTCTCTAGACACTTTTTTTTTCTTCTCTTTATGGGTTTAATTGATTTGCTTTCTACTGTAATTTTATGTGATTGAAACTGAAATGTTATTAATTTTCTCGAATATCAATTCAAATTTTATTATTTCATTTCATTAATTTGAATTTTGTTGGATTTGGATAACTAATCATTTAATACACATATCTAATCACATTTTGCTGCATCATGCTTTTCAGTTAGAAAGAAAATTGTATATTATTTTCAATATTAGAATTTAATAAAATTCATATGTGACGTTATTTTTGAGTATAATTTTTTTTAAAAATTATAAATTATCATTTCGTTGCACACGCAACGCGTGAGGCTGTCCGCTAATGTATGTATAAGGAAACAAAGAATAACCAACCCACCTTGGTAGTGGGCGGTTAACATGCATGAGGGAATTTCCATGTTTGAAATTTTTTTTTTCACTTTCAGTTTCATGTTCTTAATTTACAACTTATATTTTAGAGAGAGAGTGAGGAGAACATGGGTTTACACCCACTTTTTTTGTTATTCTTTTAATCTTGCACTAGAAAAGTGAGAAAGTACGGCCCACTTTTATTTATATTAGCCGTGGGGCACATGCGATGCGTGTGCAATTCGATTTATGTAAAAAATTTAAAAATACTATTGTACTAAGTACAATAAAAATTTACCTTATATTTCTTTCATGCAAGGATAATAAAAATAAATAATAATATCAACAACTGGTCATAAAAATAGTATAATATTTTAGTAAACTATCGTCCAGCAACAGTACATGCATTATGCGTTTAGAATTCGAATAATAGTGAAATACAAAAATTGGCATAACATTTAGTATTTTTATTTTGTAGATGGTTATTATCAGAAGAAAATCGAAAATACAGAACTTAAGATTCGAGTCACTCAGGTTATTGAGAAATCGAATCATTCAAAAGGAATCCATTGACTTTCGGTTACAGCAAAAGGAACCGTGGAAGCACGAACTAATTGTTTGAGTCACTCGAATCACTTGATTTGTTCGAGTTACTTAAGTTGCCAAGCTGGTTTCAAATATGTTTCCGATGGATGAGTCTATAAAATAATCACTTGAGATATGCAGGAACTTGGTTCTGACACACTTGAGCAACTGGTATTATTGCTAGTTCCACCAGCCTGTGTTACTCGAGTAACTTAGACATATTACTCGAGTGGCTTAGGTGGAGTTACTCGAACTTCATAAAGGCAATCAATATTGCTCTGCACTACAATGTTTTTTTTATGTACTCCTACATGACTTAATGTGACTTATTCGAGTGGCTTCCCTGAGTAGCTCGGCATGTCACCATGGAAAAAGTTACGTTATACGATTAAAAGATTCAAGACTTCTCGTAGCAAGGTCATATGGGTACTAATGCTCACTACGAATGAAGACATTCCATAACACAGACTATGAAGCACAGAATAGAATGTGAATAGCTCTAACTATGTGATTATTGCCACGACACAGGTTGTGAAAACAACATAGGTTGTGTAACTCTAACTACCTAATTACAATGATATAGCACAGATTATGTTGCTCAATACAGACTGAACAAAGCCAAACACATATAGCACAAACTATATATCAACATAGATTCCTCCGAGAATTGAAAGACTATCTTAGAGACAATTAAAGACAATGGCAGTACAATCCTACACGGAACATTGGGAGACTTGTGGTTTGGGGGCTAAGAAAAAGGTTTGTCGAGCTACAGAACCCACCCACTCGAATCACTCGAATGACCCCTAAGTCACTTGACTCGAGTGAGTCGGGTGCTTGATACGAATGAGTCGGGTATCCTCGGGACCCCTGTTGGTCGACCTAATTGAGTTAGAGTAGAACACTAATTCTCAAGGAAATGGGTAATCTGTGGATCTTATCTCCTGATCCTTAAATGTTACCTCTCCTAATTCAATTATGACTGTTAGAGTCCTGTTCCAATTCCTAAGAGCTCTATCAGAGGGTTATAAATAGGAGAGATTATCATACTCTTGGGGCATTCTGATTAAGAGACGATCATATCTGTATTCATACTGTCAATATTCTAAACTCAAACTAGCCTTCTCCGTCACTTAGCCTGATCTTTCTCCATTCTGTGTTTCTAACTATTTCACATATTTTGTCTCTCTATTATTGTTTATTATTTGTTCATTTTAAAAAGACCCGACATTCTTTGGCGATTCCACTGGGGGAGGTGAATTTGTGAATGGTCAGTACTAGGAACGGGCTACACCCAACACCAAAAATAGCCATGTCAGAAGGTTATTCACACAGCGACAAGCATAATGAGGCACCTGGGGCGGTATAACATAGGGATGTGCGCGGATCGGTGCAGTGCGGATTGAGTAAAAATTCATTAACCAAATCATTTATGGTGGTATAAAAAATTTTAATCCACCGCCGAACCATTCACTTTATAAAATCGACGGATTAGTTATTTTTTTTGGATGGTTTTGCAATGGTGGCTTGGGCAGATTGGCGATTTAAAAATTAAATAGATTATTGAAGTTCTAAAATTTATTATTTAAGTGGGTTATCAAAGAAACCCACAACCCCGCTGTCGCAGTTCAAATTTTAACAATATTTAAAAGTAAATTATTTGCATAAGGCAAGAAAATGACGTAGTACAGTTAAATATTTAACAATAATATTTAAATGAATAGTTTAAATCAATAAACAACAATATTTAAATGAACAGTTTAAAGAAATCTACAACTCACGCTTCCCCAGTTTATAAATTAGAAAAACATTATAGCAATATTTTACTGATTTGTTTATGTTTTGACTGTTTTGCTTTCAAGGAAGTGCTGGGATTAAAAATTTAAAACTAAAAAATATGTGTGGTGCGGGTTGGTTGCTGAGCGGGTTGGATGATTTGAAACTGACTCACCAACCGATCCGCTGAATTTCATCCACAACCCGCCCAACCCTCCATTCTCTTCCTTTTAAATTTGCTTGGGTCTGTGTGGGGCAGACGGATGTGGAGCGGTTGGGCAGGTTGGGTGGGCTGTTGGACAGCCCTAGTATAACAGGCAAATCCCAATAATAATCGCGATGACGTGTTCCTAGACGCACTATAGACTATCCAAGACGGCCAAACCATCATTCTTAACGCAATAGCAAGCCTAACTAACTCACCCTTAACTATAGTGACGAAGGCTAATTAGACAAAAGCTCTTATTGAGAGGATACCAGTGAAAGAGGTACCCGCAGATGCACAGGTGACCCTGGTGGGTCAACGACAGCCCACAAAATAAACCAGGGCCTAAGCCCAAATAACCCCAATAATAATACAAGGTTCTGCTAACCCAGATCCTTTCCCACCAGGAACCTAAGCTCAATTTGCTACAATCGCAGATGCCCAAGCGATGTTTCAGCATGATAGAACGAAGATACAGTTGCGATCCTTGTCATATTTGGATATTCAGCTGCCTTATCTGCTGTATCTATTACAGGTGCCTTACCCCGAAGGATATATCGCCCCAAAGTTCATGAAGTTCGACAAGAGAAAAGAAACGCCAAGGAGCATGTGGTAAGATTCTTGGAAACATTAGGAGCCTATGGGGGAGATCATACACTACGTTTGCAGGAGTTTTCCAAATCCTTAACAGACAGGGCATACAGCTGGTATGCCAATCTACCACCAGGCTCAATCATCACTTGGGAAGACATGATTAACAAGTTTCACATCAAATTCTTCTAAGTTCATGAAAAGGTAAAAACACTCACCCTAGTTAAAGAGACACAAAGGCTAGGGGAGGATCTACTTGAGTATGTCAAGAGGTTCCAAGACCTGGCAGTCGAGTGCCATGATCCGATCAGCGAAGCTCACCTGGTACAAATGTGTGTTCAGGGGATTTTATGAGAATATAGAGCACATCTTGTCAACCTCAATCTGCCCACTTTTTTAGCAATGATCGAGGCAACTTAGAACCTCCGTAACATAATTAAGCTGCCTACGAAGCAAGTTTCCTTCCGTAACGATAGGGCCCAGGCCTCTACAACTTCTGATGAGCAGAAGAAAGAAAGAGGAAGAGGCGATGATCAAAGCAAATGATGGCGAGACAACGATGCACTGCCGTACCCTTGCATTATTGAGATAGTAAAGAAGCTGGTCAAAGAATGGGTAGATGATAAAGAGTTGACACTCCTGCCAGTGGAAACCCTTCCATCCAAGAGTATAGCCAAATTACTGTGTCTATCACCGGATCACTTCGCATTCCACTGAAAGATGCTTAACATTTAGAGGAATTTTCACAAGGAAGACGAATGAGAAGCAGCTAAGGTTCATAGATGAAGAGGACAACGATGTCTAAAAGAGACCGTTCCCCGAACAGGATATGGAGGTTAATATGATGACAGGAGATGACGAGATACACGAAGTAGTAGACTGCAGGGGCATGCAAAATCCAGTTGAATCCCTGTAAGAATCATCTAAATTCAAGCAGTTTTATGATAAGCTCGAATTCACAACGAAGACATGAAGGGGGGCAACCAAAGCAATCATGTGCATAGTAGAGGCTAATGACTTGAGTTGCATAGCTTTAGAGGGAGTACTTCGAAAAGTAGCTACCAACTCCTCAAACGTAATAGTATTCACCGATTACGACCAAAGGTACCCCTTCCCTCATAATCGACCTCTATATATTACTAGTGTTATAAATAGGGTATCATTTAGGCGTATGTTTCTAGACGTGGGGCCTCTATCAACATTATGCCCAGAAAAATATTTGAAAGAACAGGGATCTCAGATGACAAAATAGTCAGCTAACTGATAACAGTGACCAATTTCAAAGGAGAGAGAGAAAACATTCAGGGCTATATCACAATAAATCTCGAGCTACAGAGGATGTACATACATGTCAAGTTCCACATCATCGACGTGGTTACAAGCTATCATTCATCCTAGGGAGATATCGGATGCACAGGTACGGCACTGTACCTTTCAATTGTCATCAATGTGTGAAATTTCACTGGTAGGGGAAGGAAGTTACTTTGGGGGCCACCAAGAAGCCATTCCACTATGGGGAGGCCCATCTGGCGGATGCCATATTCTTTAATGAGTTGTCAGAAAGAAAGGCAATCACTGACAAGGCATGATCAGTCAAGATACCAAAGTGGGAAGATTTGAACAAAGGAAGAAGGAAGATATGATCGACCAATAAGGTAAGAGAACCCAAGATAGAGTCGCTGACAAAGCTTATGAAAGTTAGAGAAAGAGGAAAGTTGGTATATTACTTGTGAAGGTGCGTAGGGTTAGTCGCCACCTCTTAGGCAGCTAACCCAAACACCATCGAAATCACCCAGCCACAGCCAGCACCCGACTGCATACAGGATGGCCCTCGTCCCCAATAGGAACTGTTAGAAGAAGTTAACTTGAGCACAGACGGGGGGTCATCCAAACTAGTGTCAACAAGATGTTGATAGAGGAGTTCAAAGGGAGCCTGATCACATTACTAAGGCAGTATTCTGACGTGCTTGCATGAAACTATGAGGAGATGCCCGAGCTAGATGAAGAATTAATAACGCACCATCTGAATGTGTTCCTAGATGCTTGACCAATAAAGCAAGTAGCTTGAAAATACCAACCAGAACTAGAACAAAAAATCAAGGCAGAGATCCAGAAGCTACAAAAAGCTAAAATCATAAAGCCCATATAGTACCTGACCTAGATGGCTAATATAGTGCCAATAAAGAAGAAGAATGGACAAATCAAAATATGCGTCGACTTTAGTGATCTGAACAAGGCATACCCAAAAGACAAGTTTCCCCTCCCACATATCGACACACTGGTCGATGCCACCTCAGGTCACGAGATGTTCTCCTTTATGGACAGGTTCAATGGTTACAACTAGATCTGTATGGCACCAGGTGACGCAGAGAAAATGGCATTTCGAACACCAATTGGTAACTTCTATTACACCATCATGCAATTCGAATTGAAGAATGCTGTCGAAATATATCGACGGCCTATGATGGCAATATTCCATGATATGTTGCATTAGACAAACGGCGGCAATGTGGACGAACTAGTGGTCAAATCAAAAAAGTAGCAGGACCATCTAACCTACTTGAAGACAGTATTCAAGAGATGTAGAAAGTTCAAAATGAGGAAGAACCATCTCAAGTGTGCATTCGGGGTAACAACAAAAAAGTTTTTAGGGTTTCTGATCCATCGGCACAGAATAGAGGCAGATAGCGAAAAGATCAAATCCATAATGAGGATTCCTCTCCATTGGTCCCAAAAGTCACTAAAAGGATTTTTGGGAAAAATCTCCTACTTACGATGCTTTATTCCAGCGCTGGCAAAAATGACTTTTCCCTTCGCTGAGCTACTCAAAGGAAACATGAAGTTTGAATGGACAGAAGGGCACCAACAAGCTTTTGACAGAGTTAAGGAAGCTCTAACTTCGCCTCAGACCATGATCGCACCACAGCCGGTAAACCACTCATACTATATCTTACATCCACAATAAGGTCTATTGGGGCCCTGCTAGTGCAAAAAGTCAAAGGAATTGGGCGACCTATATACTAAATTAGTAGGAAGATCAGAGGATAAGAAGTAAGATACACTCCATTCGAGAGACACTGTCTAGCGTTGGTATTCACATCACAAAAGCTAAGACACTATTTCTTAGCTCATCGAGTTGAGGTGGTAACTAAGTGTGATCCAGTCAGATTCTTACTGAGCAAGCCAACGCTGACTGGACGGGCAACCAGGTGGATGTTGGCTCTGGCTAAATTTGACATCGTATGCATAGTACCTAACGCGATCAAGTGTTAGGCTTTGGCCAAACTACTTGCACAGTTCTTGAACCAGATTATCGAACCAAACAGTGAGGAACTATAAGAGGAAGTATACACTACTGTGTTCACAGAGAGACTGAACGAATGGTGGGTCTTACAATTTGACGGTGCCGCGACAGGAGGCACATGAAGCGTAGGAGTAGTGCTGACCCACCAAGAATCTAGTAGGGGATCGAGTTAGCCTACTAGTTGCAGTTCAATTGCTCAAACAATGAGGCCGAGTATGAAGCACTTGTCATGGGACTGTTGGCCACGAAATTAATGGGAGTCAGACGACTGAAAATCTTGGGGTATTCAAACCTAGTGGTGAAGCAGTCGACATGAGATTTTGGTTTAAAGGAAGCTGCCCTAGCAACATATAGGACAATGGTACAGAAGTAGCTCGAGAAGTTCAAAGAGGTAAGGTTTGACCATATACTTAGGTTAGCCAATCGGCAACCTGACGCATTGGCTATCCTGGGAGCAAAGCTGCCACTATCAAATGATGCGATAATTATCGCAATAAGAAGAAAACACAAGCCAACCACCCTCTTAAGACTGTACCCAGGCTAACCCGAGGAAGATTGACGATCCCCCATTGTCACTCAGCTACACACTAGCCAGGGGTAATACCTATAACCGAATTGGCCCTATTCTCACTGATCGAATGGGAATTTTTTCACCGAACAGCAGGAGGACTATTAGCCCGGTGCATAGACATAGAGGAGGCCAGGCCAAAATTACATCAAATACATGAGTAGACTTTCGGAGAAGCCGATGTAAGCCTATATAAGAGAGTCCAGAGGCAAGGTTATTATTGACCAGAAATGTTAAGGGATGCTGCCCGATTACAAGGCGAGTGTGTGCGTTGCCAAGATGCAACTCTCGGGGAAGAATGCTCACTTAACGAAGTAACAAACAATTAGAGGGTCCCATACTTAGAGTACTTGCAAGGAGGGGCACTCCCACTAGACCCAATGATAGCGGCTCAATTTAAGAAATAGGCAGCAAGATGTTTCACCGAGTAGGGCCACCTATTCCGAAGAAGTGTGGAAGGAGATCCATTACGCTGCGTATCATACGAGGAAACATATGAGCTATTAAGGGGAGCCCATCAAGGGCTACACCAGGGAGAACGTGATTATACGAGAAATTACTCCACCTGGGGTATTACTGGCCCACTATGGAAGAAGACGTAAAGAGGCATGTCATGAGGTGTCAAGCTTGTCAAAGGCACAGTGATATGATACACACCCCAGCAGTAGACCTACATAGTTTAAGGACCCCGTGGTCTTTTCCCACATGGGCTATGGACCTCATCGGACCAATACACTCTCAAGTGAGGGGACATCAGTGGATTTTAGCTGCCACAAAAGTGTTTACTAAGTGAATTGAAGCAATACCGATGAAGAAGGCAGTGGCAGATGCGGTGGCCAATTTTATCAAGGAACACATCATATGAAGATTTGGAATCTCTCAAGTCATCTTATCAGACAATGGTACACCTTTTGTCAACAAGCAAGTTCAATAGTTTCTCGATTCTTACAAAATAAAGCACCACAAGTCATCACCCTACTACCCTAAGGGGAATAGACAGGCTGAGGCAACGAACACGACCCTCTTCAAGGTATTAAGTAAGATGATGGATGAAAATAGGAGGGCATGGCCAGATCACCTTCCAGTGGCACTATGGGCCTATCAAATAGCTTAGAGGCCTTCCACCTTGGCTTCACCCTACTCGTTGATTTATGGGTCTGAAGCGGTATTACTAGTTGAGTTGGTGATACCCTTTGCCGGGATGGCTCTAGCTATAGGATGAAGCTCGCATCACTGATTTGTAGACTTAAAGGAAATCGAAGAAAGAAGGCACAAGGTAGGCAACAAGCTAGAAAAGACACAACATGTGAGGGCAAAGGCATACAATAAAAGGGTATAGAGGCGAGAATTTAGAGAAAGGAACTTAGTTTGGAAGTTGGCTGACCCCATCATAAGAGGCCTACCAATACCCAAATTCACTCCCAAGTGGGAGGGACCATACAAAGTGGTGTAGGATAGCCCCAGTGGATACTATAAACTAGTCAGAGTCAATGACGATTTTAGACTGGGCCCATTAATGCCAAATTCATTAAGAAATATTATGCGTAGGATAATGCATGTAATAAAGAAATTCTTTCTAAGCAATAGAAATGTCTTTTCTTTTTCTTTTTTCTTCTTAATCTATTCAAAAAAAATAACGATAATAATACAGCACTGTGAAGACTGTTCACAACTACAGCAATCCCTTCAGAAGATTGTCACCGATATCCAGGACCAAAGCCCTGTGCTTGCACCTCTACAAAACCTGCCTCATGTTTTTGTTAAATGCGGCTATACTTTGATCTAGCCTCAGTAAGGGCCACCTCCATTGCTGCCACTCACTAAGCTAACTGATCAAGTAAATATTCATCTCTACGCATACGGACAAGTGACTCCTATGCACCAGCAAAGCTCGAGCAGTCTCCAACCTACTACGCAGCTATGACAGGTCAAATCTGACATCCTCCAAATCATTGATTCCATCGAGAGTGTTATTCAAAGTATTCGGCTCCAATTCGTGGACCGAGAAGTTTAATAATTGTTGCACAAGAGAACTCAATGAAGTGAGGATGATGCTAGGCAAGATGGGGTCATGAAGATGATATTTAATAAGATTCTTTAGGTGGTGTGCCCGATCGCTTCCAGCATAGCCACGTCAACAGAGGAAACCTTCCTCCCTAGGAATTCACCACCACCATCTTCAGTGGCGCAGGGATGCGCTGGGGGTGGTGGAGTAGGCACCTGTACAGCCTGTACTGGCAAAGTTATCCTTTCCAAATCAACAGCAACAGTGTCACCATCTTCAATGCTGAAGTTAGCCTCTTCAGTACCTATTATGCCTTGAGCTTTAATGTCGATGTGTGACCCCTCACCTTCAAATAACTGAAAATGCTTAAATGAATCCAAGGGAGCGGGAGGTGACATCTCGGTGGCTTGTCCTACTTCCCCATTCGAGCCAAGTTAGGGAGCTAGTACTTTGAGAGCTTCGTTAACGAAAGTGTCAAAGCCCGACTCAAGAAGTGGGGGAACCTCTGGCAGTAGAGACAAGGGCGGCAAAGGAGAAGCCTCACGAGAATGGAGCATTGAAGAAGATTATGACTCGGCACCAGGGTTGATCATGTGGTGGCGAGAGCAAGTAACTATCCGCAACCCTATAGGGAGGTTATCATTCGAAGAATCCTGTCCTAGAGCCACGAGAACTGGAATGGATGACTCAGGAGCTAGAGCAGGTGGCTCAGGAATAGCAATAGACAATATAACAACAGTAGAAGAGGCAGCACCCTAAAAAAGAAGGGGGGAAAGCAGCTAAGTATGTAATAGAGAAAGGAAATAAAAAAATGGGAGAAGAGAAAGCTTACTGAGCGTAAACGCTTGAGAGGAGGTGGCTCAGAAGGCCTGGTCTGTGGCTCCGATAGATTTGACTTAGCTATAGCCTTCCTAGTAGCCTAAAGCATCGAGCAGGTCACTCTTCCCTCGATGACTTGAACTGGGGCCTCATCGATTACCGAAGGACGAGTAGGTTTACTGGTACCTTCCTCAGCGAGGAGCGTGTAACGACTTTTTGAGTCTCGATCACCTCTCTTACCAGGAAGGTGACAAGATAAAGATGACTTCTGGATGGGGCGAGCAACAACAAGTATGGCACGCGTAGTCAGGAAGTTGGCAAATGAGTCCAAGTTACGCCGCCAGTACAGTGCAAACTAAGGTGACACTTATCCCACGCAACCCATTGAAGGGAGCTCGAGGGACTGCATTTGAAAAAGGGGAACAAATGAACCCCTGATGAATCACTGGAAACTCTCATGGTAGTTTTGTGGGTGAAGTGTATTTGAAGAAGCACTTTGATCAAACCCAAACTACCATGCTACTCGGTCTGGGCGATAATGGGTAGACAAAAAACCATCTTCGGTATACGTTGGAAGGAATCGGGGAGAATCATGGAAAGAACTGTCAAATGGACACTAAAAATGGGGACGGAGCCACCCAGGGGAACTGGTTGAGGGGTATCGAAGTACCATGTTGGGCATATTACACCACGATGATGAGAGACGTAAGGCCGAGTGACAAAGTGTTTTAAGTCGCTCATAACAGGGATTAAATCCTTAGTAGTAAAAGTGTTGTCCCACTGAAGGACAAGAGGGTCGCTGTTATCCACTGTCTTCACAATGACGCGACTATCATCTTCTACCCTCCTGATCTCTCTAGTCGCCATCAATGAGCGAGGACGGGGAGCAAATTTTGGGAAATGCTCATATGCTACAGCTTGAAGGAAGAAGGTCTAAATAAAGGTGGCCACGTCATAATGGCCCATCGAACGAGCCATTTCCACCTTGATTAAATCAAGACGATGGTAAAGGGACCCCAAAAAGAGGGGCAAGGGGGATTTAGCAGCCACGAGAGCTAACAAAAACACCAACGGACTGACACTGTCCGTGGGCCCACTTGGTAGTACAAAAGTAGAGAGAAAATACGAGAGAAAGGCTGGGAAATATAACTCCCTCTGGTACCCATCACTGGGAAACTCGATGTGATCGGTGATAACTTTCTTAGGTTGAAGATCCTTGAAAAAATACCAAATCTATGAGGCATATGTAAACTTGTTCATGGATCGACGAGAAGAACAGATGCTTCTGTGGTCATCAAACATGGATCTGTAAGTGATCGTACGGGTCAAACTGGACTTCTAAGCCAGTGATAATTACTTGATCTTCTGGGGACAACTGCCCCAAGTCAAACAGGGTTTCTCCCCTAACTAGTAGATGGCAAAGGATGTAAGCGTCTTCAAGTGTGGGGGACCATTCACCCCAAGGAGTGATGAATGTATGGGTGTCACTACTCCAATGACAAACCAAAGATTTGAGGAAGGAATTGCTTTGACACAAGTTTAAATGCTGCGATATGCTGAGGGTAGTGCGAATGCTAGATCGATCAATAAGTTCACAGAGGTTAGCAGTCTCACAAATTTCATCTACCCATTCGAGCTAACCGGTAGTGGGACCCAAAGGCGACTTAAACTGAAGAAACTAGAATGGGAAATTTCCCCTCTCGATATGGAGACGAGGGACAGAATCTGAAGTTACCATCTTGACGTCTTCAGGCTTAGAATCTACAAAGAGCAGGAGAGGGTGTTCAATAGGAGTTGCCTCGGGTACATATCGATCCACTTTTTTTCCAAAATGGATCCTGTTTGCCACTTAGGAAAGGGGTTGTTCGCCAATCAGAGGTAGGAATAATGGCTCTAGTCTCTAAGAAGGCCCCACGATCACCTAAGTCAACATCTCCTAATGAGCATGTACGACGGGCAGCCATGAGTAAATGAGAGAAGGCGGGATGAAATAGGGGAGTTACTAAAGAAGGGAAAAAGCAAGTACGATAGAAGAAGAAAAAGTAAATAAAGTGAGGAAATAGGAAGATTTAAAGGGAATCAAGATAGAACTTTTGAATTCCAAAAATAATGGCGTCGGCGCCGAAGAAGACGAGGTGACGTAAACGCGGGGAAGGTCAATCGACGTGCACGCGCATGAGTAAAAAACATGCGGGACACGCGAAGCACGTGCGAAGTAGGAGCGTGTGGTACACACGTTATACGCGCGTAAGAGAAGCATATGGAACACGCGTGAAACGCATCCCAATAAGCATGTGCAGCTCATGCGCGCGCTGGGGGCAAAATGTAGATGGTTATTATCAGGAGAAAATCAAAAATACAGAACTCAAGATTTGAGTCACTCGGGTTATTGAGAAATCGAACCATTCAGACGGAATCCATTAACTTGCCAGTACAACAAAAGCAACCGTGGAAGCACGAACTGATTGTTTGAGTCACTCGAGTCACTTGAGTTGTTCGAGTTACTTAAATTGCAAAGCCGGTTTCAAATATGTTTCCGATTGACGAGCCTATAAAATAATCACTCGAGATATGCAGGAACTCGGTTCTGACATACTTGAGCCACTAGTATTATTGGTAGTTCCACCAGCCAGTGTTACTCGAGTGATTCGCCATATTACTTGAGAGGCTTTGGTGGAGTTACTCAAACATCATGAAGGCAATCAATATCTGCTTTGCACTGCAAAGTTTTTTTATATACTCCTACATGAATTAATGTGACTTACTCGAGTGGAATTCCCTTAGTAGCTCTGCATGTGTGTGTAAACTCGATCGATTCATGCATAATGAGGGGTGAATATTCATCCTGCAGTGAAAGCCCGTGAAGATTTTCATAATATGGGGTGATTATTAGTCCTGCGGTAAAAACCCGTGAAGATTTGCATAATGAGGGACTGATTTTAGTCCTTCGGTGAGAGCCCGTAAAGATGTATGTGTTGCATGTGAATTATTGTGGTTGGCACAAAACTGAATTTGAGCCTTATGCGAGTCAAAATATTATTATTACATTTGTGATAGCATGTTCTGCTTTTACTTCATGTTAGTCTGTTTCCTATTGAGCCTTGGCTCACGGTGTAGGATTTGAAAACCTTTTTCAGGTACACATGATCATGTGAGATGACCAAGAGATGCCAGGGGTGGCAGAAGACTTTTCTTAATTTTCCTTTTTGTTTGAACCATTTTGGGATGTATAACATCTCAGAACAGAAAACTTATACTGTAAGCCTTGGGGCATTTATTTTTATGCATGCATCTTGTATGATCCATGAGGGAAACCTTGGTTTCGTTGTTGATTTTCGTTTCCATATGTTTAGATGTTTGCCTATAGGTTTCGACGCTTTATTAGATTATTTTCAAGTCGATAGAGTGATTTCTTTATCACATAAACATTTTTATCCCTAATATATTGTTTGTTCGAACCCTAGTTAAAAAATGAGATTTTTAGGTGTGTTTTTGAGACTTTGAAAGATTTTTTGATTTTTTGCTTGAAAATCTCTCGAGTGTCTCACCGCTCGAGCAGTGGAGAGTCCGTTGGAGTAGATAGCCGCTGTGTGGAAAAGTTGGGTTTGTGTCAAAAGAAGTATTTTGGTTAGAGAAACTCAAGGGTACCCTTCTTGGTTTTAAATGGCTTATTTTGTTAATTGTTTTACAAATAAAATTTTATTTTCGTATTGATTTACGTTGCATTTTATCATTTGGAAATCGGAGCGTTACAATAGCCCATTATCTCCCACTAGCAGAAAAGACACATTCGAAGGAATCAACCTACGCATATGGTTAAAGCCTACAACTCATTATCGGCCATCAACACAAACAACAGACCACCTTTCAATGCTCCCAGGTGACGTCTTGACCGACTCCAATTTACTCTGGACACCTGACATTCACCATCTGCATCTAAAGAAGGAAATTTGAAGTTCAAAGATTCTGAAGACTTCTTTAGTTGTTTATAAATTGAAAGAATGACCCTTCGTCGTTCATAAGGTTTCTTTACTGCATTTTCTCTTTTCTCCTCTTAATATATCTTCAGTTGTAAAGTAGGATATCCATAATAAAAGATTACTAAGTTGTCTGGATTTGATCTTCATAACAAT